>JBBPKJ010001378.1:0-11131 GCA_038089195.1 Brasilioporus rufonigricans | reverse complement strand
CGCCACGTCTCCAATAGGATCCGTGAGACCGAACCGCCTCGCTAATGTCGGATCTGTGAGACCAAACGATGGGTCTCTAAACGAAAGAGAGTACTGTTTCGTCGCTGAGACATTCACAGAATTTGATATGTTCACGTTGGCTGTGGAATGTAAATTAAAACTCGATCCTTTATTGGTCGAACACACTTACATCTACGGAGGAACATCGTCCTGTTATACTCTGTAAAGCGCTTTCGCACCGCTTGGAAACTATGAGAGATGGTGATAGTCTCTCCGCTGGGTAAATTGAGGACGGGTCCCGGATTTCTAAAGGCATCCAACATCTCGGCCCCCTTGCTCTCGAGGCCGGCGACGCTGATAGCGGTCATAAAACGGGACAACTTTTCCTTCGTTGCTTCATCTTTACGATTCGTTAGGTCAGGCGGATAGTTGAGCATAACGAAAGCCTTGTCGAGCTTGGACAGCTCTGTATTGGGCTTCTTTGTCACACCGTCGATCTGATACCTAATCAGAGTCAGTCATGTGCCTCCTAATCATATAGACGATGAAGCTACCCACATCATAATAGAATCAGGATCAAAAGTACTCAAATTCGTTATCGACCCTTTATCGACTATCTTTGTCATTTGGTCCTCCACAAGCTCTTCACTCCCGACCCTTCGTGCGTACGCGCCAGCCTGTCTTTGTATCTTCTTGGTGACGGCCAAACCTCGGAGCGGGCTCTGATGCTCATGCAAGAGTCCGAGCGCATGACCAAACTCGTGAAGAATGATACCAAAATTTTCGAGCTGGGGTGGCGACTCAGAGTCAATGGTACCCAGATTGAGAGTGACTTCCCCTTTGAATTCTTTTGCTTGCTGGCCAATGCGACTCCAAGATCCATCTCGCGTGTTAAAACCGATTCGAATGTCGGCCTCACCACTCTCGACCTCCTCGACCTCCTCGAAGCGGACATTGGCCCAGTGCTCCCAAGTCACCCGGTGGTATTTATCTGCGAGTTCTTTCTTGATGCTGGTTAGAACTGCATCTCTTTTTCCTTCCTTATAACCAAAAGTGCCTTTGAGGAAGGAAATGGTGATTTTCTAAAAACGCTTGGTATTTGTAGAAATCCTGTAAAAGAAAAGCGGCTTACGAGGGTCAAAGCTCCATGGTCGTCTGGGACGAGTAATTTCAAGTCAAAGGGCCATGCGGCCGCTTTCGGTCCATTGTCAGCGGCAGGCTTAAATCTGCCAATGGTTGGTTGTTCACTGCAAGAAGGATTCCGGCAGGTCGACATAGTATGATAGTAGATACACACAGACGGTGCAGATGCCTTGTGCACCAAAAAGGAGTGAGTGGATAGATGATGGATTGATTGCGTTGACGATACCGTGAGTCATCTGATACTAGTACTGGCTGAATTAGTGTACATGGTTTCCCATCTAGGGTAGAGATGCGTGAACTGAATGAGAGGACCCAACGCAGAGTCAGAAGAATCTTCGGCAACAGCCTAACACATGGGAATTCAGGCTTACTTCTTGCACGTATTGTGGCAAGGCCGGACGAATTCTCAGATCTTGTCACGTCCGATTTGAAAGTCACCATGACGTTTGGATGGAATGTCCTGTCCCTTGATCACATTTCCAGGGTTATCCCCAGTAAAGGAGTCAGGGTAAGCGGCAGATATCATACACATAACACGAGGTGATACCGTACAGTGCTTCCATTCAAACCATCATTCGCTAACAAGCTGCTTGTTAAGGCTGTATGAATTCCGTTACCAACAGGTGCAAGCAGGCAATACTGTGCTTTTTGCCCCGGCAAGTGCTGATACTATCCCATCATACAGGAACGGTTCTTGGAACCGATCGGCTCTGCGTTGGCTTTGGGGGAAATCAGGAAACGTACATGGCCTCCGCATCTGTGACGTCCAAAGTTCCGACCAATTTTGACAACTCCAAACACAATTACATAGTACAGCCCTCTGGGTATGCCTGGACCCTGTCCCACAAGGCAAAAAAAAAACGGGTTTAATTTACAATCTACTTTATAACACTGCACGCGTTCAGCATACATTAGGGACGAAGAGGTACAACATGCATTTACCAGGCAACCTGGGGTAGAACAGAAGATAAACGAAACTTGAAAGCAGGGGGACAGTAACCACTTGACATCAGTTATGGAACTCGTATTTCACTCTAAGATGGATGGTCAACCAAGTTAGTTTGACAAATAACAGAACAACCAGGACTTTGAGGGAAGATTGCAACGTTTCCTCTGTTGAAATGCTACGAACAACATAACCACCTTGAGATCCTTTTCGAACGAAATGCTGCATAATAATGGATGCGCGGCAACGAGAGATAAGTATTAGATCAAAAGCTTCGTAGTCGATTATACGCAGACAGCATGTGCCCCTTCTTTTAGGGCCACCGATGCCATGCGGACCTGCCATTCCATTATAACCTCATAGAAGGACTTGATAGTGGAGAACCAGGCTCGGTGGTCGTTATCGAAAGGCACAGTTCGTGTCTCTTGTCACTGACGACCTTGACTGTCCGCAAAAACTCGCCGACGATTTTCAGCATCTTCTTCCAAGTCCATGTCGCGTGCCTTGATGTATAATCAATTTCAATCAATGATCAGCATCTTCATGTTCCAAGACGGCCTTGGGAGGGGGTACCTCCACCTGGTAGACATTTACGGCATTAGTCCAACGAATAATCAGTAACACAGGCAGGCATTGGCAATTCCCGTGCAGACGTAGACTGCTAAAAAGCCGGTTTCGCCGAGACCTGGAGGGCTTCACAATTCCATGGGTATTAAGAAACTGTCGTAGATCATAGTTGTTAAAGAATTGGTACTGCTCTACCAATTCGTGAACGGACGGGGCCTCGACAAGGAGAAATTCACCCTGCGGATACAAGGATCTCTGTACCACAATGCCAACGAGCTCGAAGTCATGGCGTAGGACTCCGAAGCCAACAGCGTCATCTGTTAATTCGTCTATAACCCGTAATCTGCGCGAACCTTCAGACCAGGACACTGAGTAGTTTCTGAACACGCACAGTCGTACGGACAATGATCAAAAACGCATTTGCAGTACACAGAAACCTAGAGAAGGATGAGATGTGAATATCATTGGCCACACCATCCAAGGTGATTCGAGATAAAAGACGCACGATCGACGAAAATGTCAGAAATGCAATCAAACCAAGGATCGGTCATGAATACTGGGCGATCCAACAGTCTGTCACCTGAAGCCAACGAAAAATATGTGGGTGTGGGGGCTTAGGTCGTCAGCTCAGGCGAGCGATCGAAAGTGGCAAAGAGTCAAGCTGCGCCCCGCTAGCGAAACGGAGCTGCAACGTCAATGGTTGATAACCAAGTCACTGGACGCACCGGACAGTAGAAGGGCCTAGAATTGGGAGCGTCTTCTAAGAGGCATAGGTTGCGCGATCGCCCGCTAGCTTGGAAAAGGGTCAGAGGAGTCAAGCTGCTAGCCCCCAACGAAGAGGAGCTACGCTGGGTACTAACGTGGGAAAGGGTCAAAGGAGTCAAAGCCCCCTAGCGAAGACTCATCTGCAGGTCGGGCTTCAGTTAACCGAGCATCCCAACGAGCAAAAAAAGGAATTAAGGGCCCTGCCACCGCTAAAACCCACCGTCGTCCAATCAGAGCTCTTACTTCCCTGTAGAAAGGTCGTCACGTTATTTAGCCTATCCAGCAGATGCTACGACGTCAACGCTTACTAACCAGCCCCACTTGTTTGAATTCCGGAACACGGCCCTGACTTCCGAGCGGCCCACGACGAATTTTTTCGACAAACCTGGTCCAGGAATTTCGAGATCATTTTCTGTTGAAATCCCCTTTGTACATACCTCTCTACAAAATTTACATTTACATTGACGAGTACGTGGATATCTCAATGGTGCCTTCGGCTTTTGCTGCACCAGTCTCATGATAGTGACATGTGTGAATGGTCCTACCGTTGTGCCGATTTGCGTTCCGAAGGATCACTGGTGACTCGACGACCACTTCACGTTTTGAAACACTTTGTCTACATTGCCAAAGGTCGTCACAACCGCGCCAGGATCATGCAACGCTAGTTAGATCCACTTTAGTCGCTGCTCGAATATAATGAATGGAAGAGGGACTGACGCATGAACTATGTCAGTGACAGTCAGTTACATAATACAGTGTCAGCGAATGGTGAGACTAATCCCATGGTGAAAGACGCACATAAGCAGTGTAATCTCTGCTATTCCTCTCGTCTTCATAAAAGACAAGGTGGTCTGAGTGCCATCGCACCCAGACCCCAAGGTTGATGCTTCCATGGTGTTTGAAACGTAGGCGACCAGTCACATCTGTAGTCCCAGTCTGTCATCTGGCAGCATGGTGAACGGGGTGAATGCTCACCAACTCCTCGAGGTTCCAAGTCGTCATCGACATCGAACTCAGCCTTCCATGGGATAGATTGTATGGTAATCGTTACTGTCCTTCCGCCCTGGGATTTCTTGACATGTGCAGTGGCCGAACCGAAACTAGTTTCAGTCCATCTGCCGTCCCTGACCTTTCCAACGATACCAGATTTATTTGCGAGATTGTCCTAGACGAGATGCACGAATGGATTCAAGCTGATGCAGGACAATCGGATGACCAACATGATCAAGAGCAAAAAACTGTAGATATAACACCTCAGCAAATGTACATAAAACTTGAAACTACAGACCTCTGCAAAAACGTCCTTTCCGTTTCTTGCAAAGAATTTAATATTCAAACAGACCCTGTCCTCGTGTGTCTTGGTTTGGGCCTCGTACCGAGACCAAGCTCCTCTGGGGAAGTCCGAAAAGTTATTGTAGCAGAAGACTCCAGGAGGATCTGCACAATTAAGTAGTTTAATAGACTGTAAGCAGTTCGACCTCAACGTAGGACGCACCAGGTCCGATGAAATGTCCGTCCGAGAACTCAAGTCCGAGAGAAGGAAGGATGAGTCGTATGGATGGGCGACTACCACTATCAGTTTTGTAGAACTGTGCTTCCGCGTCCACTTCATGACTATACGCCTTCTTCTCTGTTGCAAATGGGTCCGTCATGTTTGTGGGATGAGAGGTGAGGAATGCAGCCAACAATTCACTCAAGTACCAATCTCTTATACTACGCATCTTCCCACATGCGTCAAAATCAATGCCTGCTGTTGCACCGCATATGCACTAAAACGAATCATTGGCCAGATCTCGATCTTCAAGATAGCCAGCTTGGGTCCAATTTTACATGTAGGGTTGAACGGAAATTCTCCATTGTGTACTTAGCTAGAGACAGGTAATGAGAGGTGTGACGGGACAAACAGTAAAAGGCTTGGTGATGTATTGGATACTTTGATACATAGAGCCTGAGAGAGTCGTGTGGGCAGTTGTGAGTCGAACGGTGATCGAGGTGAAACTTGCATGCGACAGGAACGGACGAAGGGAAGGACAAGCATCGATAACCGAGAAAAAAAAAGTGCATAAGTAAAGCTGCGTACGGGAGCGAAGATTAAAAATGAATTGCAGCTTGTTGCCAAACGACGGAGGAACATTTTCCAAGTGAGGTGAGAAACCTGTTGGAGCGCGGCATGGACCGCGTCCCTTCAAGTTTGCAGAGAATCCGTTCACACAACCCGGCTACAGCAGTGAAAACCAATTTCCTTTGCCAAGTTTACATTATCACGACACACGCCTGATAAGTAGATCAATTTACATTCAGTGACTCCCTGACCAGGTATCCTACAACTGAACACCAAGAACGCAAAACTAGGATACGCGGGGTGAATACTTCCTACGCTGCCTTACCCTACTGGTCCTGATTCTACTTGTTCTGAGCCTGTTCGTCGCCTGCGAATATGGCGGACTGCTTGGACTGCTTTCTCAGGTCCTCGTCATACGCCTTGACATACTCTGCGACATGTGGATGCATGGCAAGTCCTCCAATCATCCGTGCGACCTCGGGCGGCGATGCTCCAGGAATTGACTCCTTCAACGGAATACCTTGCTGCGACAGGGTGTTCTTGACAACGCTCTTGACAATGCTCTGAAAGAGCTTGTTGTTGACCACGTTTCCAATGAAGTCCCTGATACCGAACTGTGTCAAGGACTCAGGATCGACGCTATTCAGTAGCAGGCCGTTCGCTGCGTGGTTAAAAAGTCAGAACTGATCACTTTTTCCATCTCACCAACTCGCCTTTACGAAGGTGCATCGCGCGTTTGTTGTAATCCGAGAAACGCTCCCGCATCTGCGCGAAACGGTGATAATCTTTAACTTCCCCAGTCACGGTTGGATGGAGGTATGCGTCAAGCATCTCTCCCGCAGCTCTGTCTGTGACCCCAGCGTCAATCATGGACTGGAAGAGACGACCCAAATTGTCGTTGTAATTTTTTACATCCAACTTCGGTGGATAATTGAGCGTGATGAAAGCCTGGTCGAGCTTGGAAAGCTCCTTGTTCACTGGAATATTGATTCCCTCTTCGTTGAGGTAAGCGGGCATGAAATACCTAGCGGAAGTGGCAGTCAGATAACTCAAATTCAGAGCCTCATAAGACATCGCTTACATCATAATGGACTCGAGGTCAAGTTTGCTCATGTTCATTATTTTTCCTTCGTTGTATGTGTCGATGATTTGGGACTTCACCGTCGCTCTGTCACCAAGAAGGGGTTGGTAGTACCTGTAGACATCGAGCTCTTTAAGGTGGATGTATTGTCCTCTGGCGGGGCTCTGATGTTCATGCATCATCCCAAGAGCGTGACCGAACTCGTGAAGGATAGTCGAACGGTCTTCAGGAGAAGGGTTGGGGTTGGCTTTCAACCAACCCAAGTTGAGAGTGGGCTTGTCTGAGGCGATTTTCAAGGCACCTTGTCCAACGGTGCTCCAGGATGCTCCAGGCTCGAACGCAACACGAATATCGGCTTCCGCAGGAACATCTTCCTCCTTGAAAAAGACGTTGGCGACATGCTCCCATGTCTTGAACTTATCGCCAGCCTTCTCTTTCTTGATGGTATTCCTCACGGCTTCTGCTTTATTGTCATCATATCCACGGGTCTTCTTGAGGAAGGCGTACTTTATTCGCTAAAGAGACGAATGTGAGTTTACGAGGCGGTGATCACCATATCGGCTGACCAGGTAAGTCTCGTCTCCTGGGACGCTATCATTGTTGAAAGGCCACGCATCCTTGGACATGAGAGCATAACCAGCCGGTCCACTCTTTTTTTCTGCGAAGTACGAATGCGGTGGTACAGCGCAAGCGCCTTGAGGGGCTTTGGACACCGTTTGGGGCTCTTCCTCTTCCAAGGGCAGTTCGGACATGGCGAGGATGATGTGGGGAATAGACAGATACAACTGGGGATTTGGAGAGAAGGACGAAAAGGACGGATCAGTGTTATGTATTTGCGTCCTTGGTACAGGCGGCCATGCTGCCAGTGACGCATCGTACCGCTCTGGACGTTTTCGCCGTGAGATCTAGACGAATGTGGCCAGTGCCTCGTGCCATTCATCAATCAGGTTGGTGTGCATGGTGGCCAATCTTAGATCTTTCTAGTCAACTTGGTAATGCCCGGCTCGTCAACTCCAAGTTTCTCGAAAGAAGTGCCACCCCTATGGCGTGCAGGGTTGCAAACTTGGCATCCATGCAATCCATTTTGGGATCGCGCTTCCATCATTCAGTCCAGTCCTCCTAACTTGACAGGTCAACGTGTCTGCCAGACTTGATTGAATGAGCCACGGGCATACGAATTAGCTAGTACACAAGGGGAAACCTAGCACTGATTGATCGGGTAGGCGATGATAACTCTTCGACCCTTGATCATGGAGCTGCCGGTGATATAGTATCGGAACTGTGTTGATGCATTTGGGGTCAGAAGCCACTTCACATTCGCAAGTGATTCGGGACATATGATTGCGCCCAATGTCTGCCACATCAAGCTCATGCTGCGTGCAGATGCCCAAGATCGCCGTCGGATTTAGAATAAATGATGTTTGGAATGAGCTAACACACGTACCCATTCACATCAGGCATCTCCGCCAGAATAGTAATAGGCACGAATTCATCCTGAGGCTCAGGGTGTTCGGACATGAGTGATTGACTCGGGTAGCCTATTGATGGACGCAACTGGGGGCCTGGGGTTAGTAGTACTACCAGGCTCAAGAAGAAAGGTCCGGGCGAAAACGAGGACAATAGCAACCGTGTGATTTATGAATCGTTCGACATTGCATCAAATCTACGTGCCCGAAGGAACTCGGAGAGACCAGGGTGTTGTCTTTTCAGGTTTCACGTCCGTCCCAGAGAAGAAAATATTGGAAGAGTGGTTATAGGACATTGTAAGTGATTCGCTGTGCATGGCAACACTCAGGTTGTAATTCGAACGTGTACAGAGGGGGCTGGACATTGTCCCAACCCAAGTTCGGCCGCCAAGATTCCAGATCTGTAGGTCGTGGTCGACATTGATTCGATCAGCACGTAATCGTATTTCCCTTGTCGAACGTCCTGATTGCCGGCAAACATAAGTATGTACGACATTGTACCCCCACCCGTGTAGCGGGGATCAGATGGTGCGTAGACTTCTCACGCTGGAAAGAATCCTCTGTCAGACACGCGAACCGAACAGGAGATAGTCTGGGCCATGCTTCCATTCTGTCATTCACATTCTGCCAGGTGTCCAGTCCTCCTGCCAAAGACAGCTTTGGACCATTTCCTAAAGGGTTCGTTTCTTTCTCTCCCGCATACAATCGGTAACTTAACCTTGTCTTAGCTCTATGGGGCCTGGCACAAATGGATTAGGCAGGCGACGCTAACGCCTTGATCCTTCTGTTCCTGGGAGTGATAGCAGTAATTTGGTACTGAGACCGCGTCCGTAGTCGGAAATAACATTGCGTTCACACTAATTACAGACATATGGATTGACGGTACACCCAACTTTCGAGATCCCTGTGCATTTCCCTAAGATCGCCGTCGGCCCATCATGGCGGTTGAATGTTTAGAGTCAACACGTGTGTGTTGCCACCGCATTGACTATCGCTCGTACAGGTACGTCCTTGACGTTATGACTAAGATGGTGGATATCATTCACGATATTGAGATTCTCCTACTAGGATGGTTTTTCGGGCTATATAGAAATCGTACTTCGTCTCGTTCACACTCTTCGATCGCATTACGAATCGCCTAGTCCTGTTTACGCTGCTACTCGTACCATGACCTTGAGTCCCACCGATTATGTTTGTGGCCCTTTGCCTATCGTCACAGGTCTCGGGGTGTTCGTCCCTCAGAGGGACACCGAGAACAAGGACAGGATACATTACATTCCTCAGGATCCGAAAGCATGGCTAAGCCATTCTGTCAGTGAGCCTTTGGATTTCATTTTTCCGTCTTTGTTGATGCGAATGGTCGTACTTGTGATTCAGAGTATTTCTTACACCTTCTTGGACACCAGTGCCACAATGTACGACTGGCAGGTGCATCTAGTCGAAATCGCCATCGCTAAATATACTCGTTATGCCAACGTCAATCTGACCCGCACATCGAAGGATCAAGACCCGTCTGCGGATATCCGAATCTCGTTTAATCGTGGCGGTGGTGCATGGAGTGCCATCGGAACCGATGCGTTAAAGATAGTCGAAGGACCAACCATGAATCTGGGCTTCCTCTCTGCGTTCGAGGACAAAACACCCGACGCCGGAGAGCAAGACACCCTCCTCAGCCTTATTCTTCATCAATTTGGACATGCCTTCGGTCTTGCCCACGAGTGGAACTGGGAGTGGGCGACGCTTCGAGATGGTGGGGACAAGGCCATCATACAACACATTGCAGCCTACCAGTTTGAACGTGAGGATAAGTATTATAGTACCTCTAATTTCGAAACACCGGACAACAAGTCCATCATGAGGTGTGTCTGATATCGCCTCGAAGCTTCTTTGCTGATGCCGGTGTCATGATTAGGTTCCTCGCCCCTTCCCAGTACATACAGAGTAACGGCCAGCACAAGTCAGACCTCTCCCCCAACAAAGACCTTTCCGACAGCGACAAAGCGTGGCTCACTCTCTTTTACCCCGGCAAGGCTGGCGGAGAAAATGAAGATACTGGGATTCTTCACTCCCTCAGTATACTCAGCGTTCCCCTCGAAGAGTCATACAAAATTCTCCTTGGCTCCACAGTTTCAGAGATGCGATTTCATTATCATCAGTACATCTCTGAGAAATGGAGGGACAGGCTAGGTGAGCGCTTGGGGCCCTCGTGTTTTGACAACTCCTAACGACGGTTCAGGCGCTCAAGCTGTCAGAGAGGCCATTGGCACCCTGAAAACAACGCAAAAGCGTGTTGAAAACCCCGAAACCCATGTTCTGCAAGGCAAGATCTCCGGAATCACGCCCTTGGTAGACCACAACAGCGAAGACGACCTTTATGATGCTGTTGCCGCAGCCGTGCTAGACCCCAAGTTTTCTATGATTCTCGCCAACGCCGTCCAGCAGGACAATGATGGTCAGCCGGATGTCCAGAATATTATCTACCAGCCCGGGCTTCCATTTGGTTGGGTGGCAGGAATAAACCCTCAGTCCCCTCCGGATGTTCAGAATTTCCTCGGGCCCGTCCTTACAGCCGTCGGCGGCATGCTTGGGCAGCTACTCTTCTCTGGTCTACCAGCCGAAGCTGCATCGGGGATGTATTCTCAAGCTCTCCCCCCTAACGTCGAGCAGGGTATTTTCAACTCGCTTGTAAAATTCCTGAAACACCCGACGTTCTTGAACATCGTCAGAGATGTCGCTGATGATATGATTAAGGCAAAATCTAGTCAGGCGGACAACTGACTTTCCGTCTGTGGAGTAATCGTCACTGTCGTACAGAATCCCTTCCATCACGTCGTGTATTTTGTTGTATTACAAATGAGATCAGGCAGAATTCTTTGTTTTGCAACGCGAGTTGACAGCAGTCCAAGATGCCAACGTTGAGCTGGGCCCATCTGAAAGACCGTTGTTTGATATTAAATTAGGTTGAGAGCCGGTCACACATACTACAGTTGACTCCCTCTTAACCCATACCCCTTCTGGCCACTCTAGAGGACCAATCATCAATCCAATGGGGTATATCTTGGAGGAAACATATGTAGTTCAGAAGCCATGTTACAAACCGT
>JBBPKJ010001377.1:0-11132 GCA_038089195.1 Brasilioporus rufonigricans | reverse complement strand
CCAGCTTAAAGCAACGTACAGGGCTGTCTTGGATCTCAAGAATGCATCTGGCTTCAGTTACACCGATCATGATGGTGCAGGAATTACAGCCGACACAGAAGAGCCTTGGAGAAGGTTTGTTAAGGTATGACAACCATTGTTTCCTACATATATGCTCACTTGTCCATGCAGAGTCACCCTAATGTGAAGAATTTCAAGAACCAGGGGTTCCCCCTCTTTAACAAGCTTGTGCCATTCTTTCCATCTGGCTTGGGCACAACGCAGTCATTTTCATATCGCCCTACCTCCGGTATCGAGCTCGCAAGTTCGTCTACTAGCAATGTTACATCTACTGCCACTCCTGCTTCATCTGGTCCCTTGTCCAATCTTCACCAGCTTTTTCACACTACAGACACAGACGTTGCTGGTTGGTTGGATGTGTACACCAATGGCCGCCCTGCCATGGTGGCAAGTCCTAACCCGAACACGATTCCTCCATCAACCCCATCGACCTACCCTTTGTCATCTGTTCCAGAGCCAAACTGCCTGTCAGCATCGTGTGCACACTCTGTGGTGTCCACTAGTGTGAGCAGTGGAAAGCGCAAGTCAGAACAAGCGGCTGACTTGGATGGTCGCCCATCCAAGTGCAGTTGTCCCAGTTCTGCTGTAGTGCAGGCTCACGAAATCTCTCATGAGGGTTTTAATCAGATTGCGGCAGCAGTCATGGACCTCTCCCAGAATATGCATCCTGTCGATAGCACTGCCAAGGTGGTCTCACTCCTGAATGATCGCAAGCTTGGGCTCACCAAGGATGATTTTTTGGATTTAACAGATTTTCTTGTTAACCCCTTGAATAAGCATCACACAACTGGCTTTGTATCATTACCACCTGAAATGTGGTCGGAATGGGTGCATCGCAGATTGAATGAAATTCACGCAGTTGGTACTTCGTCTTGACATTGTAGCACAACTTATTCTATGTACTATCTCCTACTAGACAATGTCATACCTTGCCTGTTCCATTTCGAGTGCAACCGTTAAAATCACATTGTGCTTGTCTCATGGTATGTACTCTACAGAACAAAAGGATTACACAAGTCCCCTTCTTTGCAACTCGCCTTGATAATCCAACCACATCTCATGTGCGATCGCCTTGTGGCATGCATCTGTCTCACGGCGTTCTTCCACATCTGCTGGACCATCTGCAAGAAAGCTGGCCTCATTGTTGTCATCAGTAAAGAGGTTGATCCCACCGAGCTCTGGATCATAAAAATCATCAGGATCAAATTGGCGAATGAAATTGTGTAGGGAACAAAGGGCAGTAGGAATTCGTGCTTGTACATGCATGTCATACTCAGGGGGGAGCTGGAGAATGCGCCATTGACATTTAACAACACCAAAGATGCGCTCGATAATGTTTTGCAGAGTCACATGACGTAGATTAAATAACTCTTGTAGTGTTTGTGGCTTGATGGAATGTCAGAAGCAAAGTCAGTAGCAATTAAACAGCGTACCATTTGCGGGCTTGACACCACTCCTTTAAATGGTACCTCACTCCATGGTAAGGGATGAGAAGTGCACTAGATGTGCCAAACCCTGCATTGGCAAGCAGATACTTGCCAGGGGGCATGTGTAAGTTGTGGGTGTGCACATTGTTCCAAAGCATTGCATCTGCAGTCAATCCATCCCAGCCAGTGAGCGCATAGGTGAACAAGAAGTCGAAATCACAGATGAAAAGGCAATTCTGTGAGATGAATCCCTTCTGATTGCACATGAAGGACTGGAACTTGAGAGGGGCAAAGGCTCAGATGTGAGTGCCATCGACAGCACTGATGCAGTCCCGAAAAAAGCGGAAGCGTGGGTCATCAATAATGATTGTTGGAATGGGGGTGTTGAGTTTTGGAAAACGGACTTGTGATGAATAGAATGGTGGGGTTGAAAAGAAGCTGAGCATTTGTTTGAAGTACCTGAATAATTTTTTTCTTAAGAGAGAGAGAACAAAAGGTGGCCTACTAACTGTGTAATTGTCCCTGTCAAGTGCTGGAACCTCTCTGCGACATGTCTTGCTGAGAGTCCAGTGACACAGGTATACAAAAAAATCCCAAGCTGTTGTTCAAGCGATATTCCCTTTCGAGAAGCAGGTGCATATCCATGGTGCTTCAGGGTATCTACCAAGGCTTCAAACACCTTGTGTCGCACACCAAGGCAAAGGTGAATACGATCTGGGTGACTGCTGAGCAGTTCTATCATCCATCCTTTGCCTGTTAGGATAGATGTGTGGTATGGAATAGGTTCTGCCCAAGCTGTTATGAGCAAGTGATAGTAGTAGGCCAGCTGGGAAATGATGATCACAACTAGGAGAACGATGCGACGGCGGTGGATGTCAAGGGACTTCTGTGTCTCAAGATCCATTATGGTGGGACTGACACAGTCTTGACACTGTGAGTCTGCCCCACTATGCAGCTATAGGTGAGTCGGGATATTTCGCTCAGGCACAGGGATGTGATGCGTTACAGGAGCTGCCGAGCTCACCCAAAGCTGGGGTCTTCGGTTAACACGAGTCCTCACAAACTGAACAGGGCCTTAGGTTTTTCATATAGTATAGCTTCATAGTGGAGATTCAAGAGGAACAAACAAAGACCAACCACTGCATGGACCAAGTAACTAAAAGAAGTCAATCAATCTAGAATGTTGGACTTGAACCAACAAAGGTAAGGCTTGGTGACTATGGAGAGATCAGAACACGCAACGTGTGAGAGAACATTGTAGAAGGGTTAGTTCAAGAGTAAGGCGATCAGAAAAGGGGGGTCAAGAGGACGTTGTCTGCATAGAATATGACTAGGAAGGAGTCATAAGAAGTATAGGCAAAAGGGAATGCATGGTTATGACAAAAAGAAATGATGAACGTATCACAATAGATGAGGAAAATTGTAACATTACCCCCTAAATAGCCTTGAGCCACTGGTGAAAGCTCACTAATCTCGTTCTGCTCCATCCTCCGGGTTGGGAGAAAGTTCCTCAAGGATAGTAGTGTCCCAGACAAGGCAATTGTCCACAGTGTGTCCCAGGTGGTTGCAGTTGCCACAACATCGGTGGGGACAGTATCAATCACCATGTCCCCAGCGGAGACAGAAGGGGCATTGATTTTGGAGACAGGATGTAGGTGGATGTCCAGGTGCTGTGATATGACAGTGGGGGCAAGCATACGATGGGCAGTCAACCTTCCAGTGTCCACGTTGGTGACAGAGGTGGCATTTGTCAGTAGTTCTGTCAAGGGAGAAGGGATGACTTTGGACTGGGATAGTCTAGAAGGGGGAGGAGAGCACATTGCCATGGACAGTTTTCCAGTCGATGACAAGGTGATCGGGATGATCAGGAGAGGGGACGTCTAGAGGAATGGCTAAGGTGGGATCTGGTGAGGGGGTGGATAGGCATTTAATAAGTGGAGAATGAGGGAGTGGAGAAGGGGAGGCAGGTACGCTGGCTAAGGGTTGAGTGGGGATAAGGTCACGCTCCTGGTAGGAGGAGCGTTCATCTTCAGTGAGGATGTTAAATATAGGAAGAAGAATGGCAGAGAGCCGAGGAGAAGGGGTTGGCAAGGCGGCTATGAATTGATCAACACCTAAGTCGTGTAATAGATCCAGTGCAGTGATTGGAGAGATGGAAAGGGCAATAGTCAAGGAGACGTCTGAAATGTTATCTACAAACGCAGGTTTCATAGAGATGTAAGTGTTGTAGGCTCGGCGAGTGGTATGGTAGAGGCATATGGCCAAGATGAGGGGAGTTTGGTCAGCGAACGAAGGTAAGTGTTCAATGTCATACATGACATGGGCACTCTCCAGGATCCAGGCATAGAGAATGCGATGAGGTAGTTCAGGGAGGAGGGAGGCTTGGATGGGGAGGGCTAGAAGATTAGATTGAGACATGATTTTGAGGTATGTTGTGACGACTGTGGTGGTGGGAGTAGATTGCGAAGAGAGCTGAGGATATGAAAAGTAGTGAGGCACAGGTGAAGGCAAAGAAGGTCCAGAAGAGGATGGGGAAATGGCTCATTATTTTTTCAGGAATAACTTATACTTGTTTAATAGCTTTCTGATGTTGGAGAGGTTCAACTCAGGTTCCCAAGTGTTCTCCGATGGGGCGTAACCCTTCCATTTGATGAGGTATTTTTGTCTGGTTCCTATCCCACAATGGGAGATGATGGCTTCTACTTCATATTGTTCTTCATCATTAATGATGACTGGGGGCGGTGAGGAGAAGTTAGGTCCATGTTCAGGGGTGGTTCAATAGGAGGAGAGTTTGGAGGCATGAAAGACATTATGGCATTTCCAAGAAGGGGGAAGTTTAAGGTGGAATGCAAGGTTAGAGAGAACTTGGGTGACTTTGAATGGTCCTACTCTTTTCAGGAGTAATTTCTTAGAGGGGGATGAGAATCAGAGATTAGTGGCTTCCAACCACACCATATCTCCCACTTTCCAGGGGCGAAAGGTGGAAGTAATGCATTCCTTCATCAGTTGTTGGGTTTTCTGATGTATGGCCAAAGCTTCATCTTGTGCCTTGGAGATGAGGGACATGCGGGTTTCTAGGGCAGGAAGGAAGGTCTTTCCTAATGGGGGGTAGAATCGTGGTTGATAGCCCATCATGAGCTGAAATGGCGATTGGTGGGTAGAAGAGTGGGTGGCTGAGTTATGAGAGAATTTGGCCACAGGGAGGAGGTCTATCCATTGGTTGGGTTGTCCTTAGCAGAAGATGCAGAGATAGGTCTCCAGTTCTTGGTTGACATGCTCAGTTTCTCCATCGGTTTGAGGATGGTAAGCGGAGGAGAGCTTGACGTCATAGGAAAGGAGCCTGGCAAGTTCTCGAGCGAAGGCAGAGGCAAATTGGGGTCCTCTGTCAGAGATGCAAGTGTCGTGGAGGCTGAATCTGGGGAAGATATGTTTGAAGAAGAGGTCGGCTATGCCTGCGGCATTGATGGTTTTAGAGCAAGGGAGGAAAATTACCCCCTTAGTAAGGCCATGGTTGACCATGACCAACACAGAGTCCAGGCCGCGGACGGGGGGGAGGCCAGAAATTAGGTCCATGGAGATCTGTTGGAAAGGGCAAGTGGCAGAGGAGACAAGGGGTGAGAGTGAAGGGATGGTAGGATGAGTGTTGACTTTGTTGGCTTGACAGGTGGCACATCCTGCGATGTATTGACAGATATAGGTGCCCATGCCGGGCCACCAGTAGTCCTGCTGGAGTCAATGTTGGGTACGGAAGACTCCTTCATGGCCACCAGCAGTGGAGGGATGGAGGGAAGAGATAAGGTCATGTCAGGCAGCCTCCAGAACGTAAAGGCAATTTTTGAAGTACAAGTTCTGGCCATCATAGAGCCAGTCTGAGGGGAGAGAGTTTCGGAACAGAGATGTGTTGTTGGTAGCTGCGTCAAGGGCTCGTTTGACGAGGGGGTCAGAAGTGGAGGAGTAGGCTAACTTAGACTGGAGGGACATGTTGAGGGCGCAGATGACCGCATGGTTGGGAAGAATTGCCACTTCATTGTTGTCAAGGGAGGTGTCTACCTCATCCTTCTGGGACAGAGCATCCACTGGGGCCATTTTGGAACCTGGGGTGATATCCCAGATGATGTCAAAGTCTTGTAGGAAGATACTCCATCATGCCTGTCGGCATGAAAGTTTCTGGGGGGCTCACATGTATGAGAGGTTCTTGTGGTCAGTGACAATGGTGACTGGGTGACCGGTACCTCAGAGATAGTGTCGCCATTCATCTAGGGCTAGAGTAGTGGCAAGGAGTTCTCAGTCATAGATGTCATAGTTTCGTTCAGCAGAACCCAGGGTCTTGGAGAAGTGTGCACAGGGGTGGAGGTCGCCATTGGCGTCCAGCTGCATCAATACAGCACCCACCGCTGTGAGCGAAGCATCTGACATAAGGGTGAATGGTTTTGAGACATTGGGTAGGAGGAGGATGGGGGCAGCAGTAAAGATCTTCTGAAGGGATCGACAGGCGGATTCTTGGTCAGGGCCCCACAGCCAGGGTTGTTTGGCAGTGGTCAGAAGGTGACGGGGGGCAGTGATGTTGGAGAAGTTGGGGATAAATTTGTGGTAGAAGTTGCAGAATCCTATAAAGGAACGAACTCCTTTCATATTGGAGGAGGGGTTCCATTTCATTATGGCAGAGAGTTTGACAGGGTCCATCTTTGCACTGCCGCTGCTGACAATCATCCCTAAGTATTCTACTTCTGGGGCATTGAAAGTACACTTGGAGAGTTTCAGAGAGGTGGAGGTCACGGAGACATTCTAGGACCTTCTTAGTATGGTCATGGTGGATGGTGAGGTCAGAAGAATGGATGAGCATGTCATCCATATAGATTACTAGCCATCCTTCTGCTATCAGATCACGGAAGAAGTGGTTCATGAAGGCTTGGAATGTTGCTGGAGAGTTACAGAGTCCAAAGAACATGACAGTGGGCTCGAACAGTCTGAGGAGGGTGATGAAAGCTGCTTTCCATGTGTCTTCAGGGTGGATACGGATATTGTTATAACCCCATCGAATGTCAAACTTAGTGAAGAGGGTTGAGTTCTTCAGTTTATCAACTAGGTCGGAGATGAGGGATAAGGGATACACATTTTTGACTGTATGCTCGTTTAGATAACGATAGTCCTGACAGGGGTGAAGAGAGCCATCCTTCTTTGGGATGAAGAAGAAGGAAGATGCTTGAGGGGACTTGGAGGGTATGATACGACCAGTTTTAAGATGTTCTTCGACAAACATCTTATAGGCTTCCTGTTCTTGGGGATTAAGAGGGTAGGTTTTGGCGACTCAAGGAGTGAAGGAGTTCTTTAACTCGATGGTATGATCAAAGGGGCGTGGAGGTGGGAGAAGGTCATGGGTCTTTTCTGCGAAGACATCTGCAAAAGACAAGAAGGCAGCAGGGAGGGGTTTCAGATCTGTCCTGGTTTGGCTAGTGATCTCGGTAGAAAGAGTTGTTTTACAGATAGACTCTCTATTTGGCCAAGCTTCCCTCTTTCTCAGTTGAGAGGTGATCT
This sequence comes from Brasilioporus rufonigricans, assembly GCA_038089195.1. Lineage (NCBI taxonomy): Eukaryota > Fungi > Basidiomycota > Agaricomycetes > Boletales > Boletaceae > Brasilioporus > Brasilioporus rufonigricans. The sequence continues at coordinate 4,110 of JBBPKJ010001377.1, read as the reverse complement.
TTTTATCTGGGTCGGCTCCCAACCATCGCATCAAATATCTGGTGGGGGTGGTGTCAAATGTCTTTCGACTAGGGCAAGAGAGATCAGGGAGAGAGTGTGTTCCTGAGGTCCAGTCGATTTTGGGGTTATGAGAGCATAGCCAGGGCATTCCTAGGATTATTTGGGAACATCCACAGTTTACTATCATTAAATCGATCGTCTCTTTGTGGTTGGGGAAGGCTAGATGGACGGATGCCTTGGCTTTGATGGACCCTGATTGGTTCTTAGTTCTGTCTACATTGTATGTAGCGATTGGTTTAGGGAGGGGTTGAGTAGGCAAGAACAGTCGTCGAATAAGGGTCTGATCAATGAAATTTCCAATGGCCCCACAGTCAATCAGGGCACTGGTGTCAACGGTTTTTGCTCCATGGGAGATAGTCAAACAGATTCAGATAGTATTTCCAGATGGTTCAGCTAAAAGTATAGGAGCTAAGACATGAGGAAGGGGAGACATCGAGGCATCCTTCCTTTCTAAAAATCCTTGTCTGCAAGGGTAACAGATTGGACTTCTTTGGTTGTCTCTTCTTTTGCCTCATCAAAGCAGGCCTGGAGGACTTGTAAGATCTGTTGGGGGTCCTTCCCTTTGGCCTTTAGGCTGTGTACATACTGTGCAAGTTCGGAAGGTTGGGTGGTTTCTACTGCTTGGATTCTAGAGGAGGATGGGAAAGGGGGGTAGCGTCTTCCTCGAGATTGATTCTGATGGTTGGGGTGGTTATGGGTGGAACAACCAGCTTTTTACAAATAAAACAGAGGCGATCATGCAAGCAGCATGCCTTTTCTACAGGGGATAGGTTGAGAGCATCTATGTCCATGGCATTGAGGTCTCTGGTATGGGTAGGAGCACAGGGAGAGAAGGAGAAGGATCGGTCATCCCTCTTCAGAATATTGTTGTCCATTTCAAGGTGCTTGGTGAACTTCTTTGTGTCTTTAACCCACTTATCATAGGTGTCGGGGGGGTCGTCTGGGAAAAGATGAGACAGCGAAGCAGGGGGTATAGTCCTCTGGCAAACTTCTGGCAAATGGTTTCTTTGTCTTCTAGGTGAGCACAAAGAACTGCTGTGGAAAAATGCTGGATGTAGTCCTGGAGTTTATAGTCATCGATGATCCAAGGGTCTTTCTTGTTCCGGATCACTTCTTGTCAAAGAGTGCTGAGGGTTTGTCTGGCTGTTCCTTCAACATCATAGGGGACGAAAATGGAACTGAAGTCTTCAATTACTTTATCAAAGGTTTTGTCTTCCTTCTTAGTGGTGGGGTCTTGCATCAAGTGGTACCATTTCTCAGTGAAGTGGACGCCAGCTCCTCCTCCCATTTTGTTGAGGAGGGTATAAATTTTTGGGGGTCTGACAAGAAGATGGTGTTGCTGGCCTCGAAGTGGCCTGTCATGGCGCTGATCCACCATGCTGCTTTCTCAGGTTCTCCAGAGAAATCAGCAGGGAGAGTGGATTTTAACTCAATGGGTTTTGGAGTGGTAGTCATGGTAACTGGGGACGATGGATGATTTTGGAGGGGGACTGCGACGGAGGAGAAGATTCCTGGGTTATAGACAACAGTGATGGTCAATGGTTGGGCGTCAGGGAGATCTTCGATCTTGATATCAGAGTCTTCCTCAGCAGGAAGAGGTTCAGTGGATGGGGTGGGGGATCGACTGGCAAGGAGGGTTCTTAGAGCTCTGGAGGCATGGATAGAGCATGGGGTAGGAGTAGGATTGGAGGAGGATCCAGCAATCCTTCATCTTGGGTTGGGTTGGTTGGCTATGGTGACTTACTTCTCGAGGAAAGAGTCAAAGGGACGAGCTAGTTCTTTTGTAACGTTGAAGAGCACTTCTATGCTCGAGACAATATCTTCTTGGACACCAGGAGGTACTCACAAAGAGACACAATGTCTGGAGAGCAAGAATACAAAGGATGATCACACAAGTGAGCAAGTAGTGCACTGAATTGCATAGAACTAGCTAAAGTACATCGAGGGGATCCTTAGGTTTTTTATATAGTACAGCTTCATAGCAGAGATTCAAGAGGAACAAACAAAGACCAACCACTGCATGGACCAAATAACTAAAAGAAGTCAATCAAGCTAGAATGTTGGACTTGAACCAACAAAGGTAAGGCTTGGTGACTATGGAGAGATCAGAACACACAACCTGTGAGAGAACGTTGTAGAAGGGTTAGTCCAAGAGTAAAGCGATCAGAAAAGGGGGGTCAAGAGGACATTGTCTGCATAGAATATGACTAGGAAGGAGTCATAAGAAGTATAGGCAAAAGGGAATGCGTGGTTATGACAAAAAGAAATGATGAATGTATCGCGATGGACGAGAAAAATTGTAACATGGGGTTGATGGGGGTTGGTTGTGTCCAAGTCAAATGCTGGTGAGGGCAATCGAGGGGGGGTTGGAGGGGTAGATGGCTGAGACAGCATGAGATCAGGAAGACTTGTTCAATCATCTGAATGACCTGAGTGTGCAAGTGGTGGGGGCAACAATGTCGGCTACATAATGAAATGACAATCAGTACAATGCTACAATAGAGTGCATGAAAGCACATACAAGATGGTCTACTCTGAGTTGTTTTGGAGGTGATTCCAACTGGCTGGTAGGCCCACTGTGTCTGGTGGCTCTTGATGCTCCAAGGCTATCAGATGCATCCATAAATGCTCTGAAAACTGCACTGTGTCCTGCAGCTTGAATGGCATCCCTCTCAGCCTCATCCTAGGCTTTGTATATATATTGTCACCAGGCTGATGTCAACCTTTGCAGTATTTCTGGCAGATACACCAGAATTCTTGGGTGTGTGGAGGGGAAGATACTGGGAGAGTTAGAGATACATCATGATATGACATACTGTGACATGGACAATATATGACAAGGTACAAAGTATGCGATTGAGGTAGATGCAATGTGAGATGGATGTGACATGCGACTTCCTACACTTGCATAGCTGCATAGGTCATACATGTGTCCACACATTGGCCACACACACCTCCACATAGCCACACATCAGCCCACATATCTCTCTTTTTTACTGGGCATCAACTCTGTTGATGTAAGCAAGCTGAATATAGTAGAGGAAGCTGAGTCATCAACTTATACATGTGATACACAATTGATGCATGCTCAGTAAGCAATGAGCAAAGTGCTCCAATAAATGAAATACGAGTACAGTACATAGGACTCAAGTAGCTGCAGTGATAATCTAATCACTCAATTTTTCCCCACTGTTTCTCTATGCCTGAGATTGATCATTCAACTTGTATTACTCAGTTTTATTCATCCATTCCCATGATCATAGCCTTGCTAGAGGTTATGAGCCCTGCTCTGCACTGGAAAAACCCTGCCAATCAGGGCAAGGGACAAGTTTCTAAGCACACAAAAGAGCAGAAAAAGCCCAACCATAAAGGGGAAGAACAGGCAAATATACCAGAGACATCATATGAAAATGACACAGAGTTAGGCAAAGCATAAGAAAGACATACAGTCAAACCCCTCATAACCCATACTGTTTGGGAGAAGGGCTAGAGTATGGGTTATCAGAGGTTATGGGGTTTGGGAGGTTGCTCCTATTACATAATGAAAGGTTCCTGCTAGCACTTGGTTGACTCACCATTGAAGCTAATGTATTCTATGGCAGTAGTGTATCAAAAAAAGAGTAACAGAAAAATTAATTAATTTGGTAGTGTAGTAAAGTAGTCAGTCAAACAGGTGGGAACCAAAGACTTGAATTCTGCTGTGCATAATGTGTGCTAAAATGCCCCTAAATTTGACTCCAGTATACATGCAAGTGGATCATCCATAGCTTCAATGTATCTTGTGATAAGCAATCCAGCTTGAAGAGCCTCACAATATGTGGGAAGATGGCAGTCATCTTCCATGACCTCAGGATTAGTAAGCTCTGAATGCTGTGCATCCATCACCACACTATAGATCTCTTTGTCTGTCAACTTGCTCATTGTGCATGACTCCCCAACCAGATTTAGGATTTCATCTAAGCAGGACTTTCAATGGTAGAACAGGATCCAATATTACATTTTTGTATAAATTATTAAGCAATATGCCTTTATTAGGATATATCAGCCCCT
>JBBPKJ010001376.1:0-11133 GCA_038089195.1 Brasilioporus rufonigricans | reverse complement strand
CACAGACTTGAGAATGCAAATAGTGTAAAGACACCCATGGACACTAAAGTTCAGACGTTTCCAAATCAGGAAGGTGACACCTGTTATGATTCACTCAGGGGACTACACTTTTTCCTTCACTTTGCCTACTCCATATGAAGTCCCCAGTTCAACCCTACCTAAACGCGCTTCTTTTAACACTTGTTTCCTTTATTTCTTTGTTCCTTTCTTCTTCACTTTCACATGCCACTCAATGATTCATATTTGCTTACTCTTCGACCACTTTGATCACTTATTAGTCATCTTTCCCACACCTGCCCTAAAGCAGGTATAGTAGTATATAAACCCGGCGATCCTCTTGTACTTTTCCTCACTCTTGTTCTTCCTGTACTTTCATTGCAATCCACTCTTGCCACAAGTCTCCTACTCCACTTTTAAGTGAGTAGCTAAGGGTATCCAGTCCCTTCCTAGGTGGTAACCACTCCATGATCTGTTACAACTATACCAGGTAGGTCGGAGTTGTAGCCCTAAAAGGGGGAAAGTCGTTATACGCTCGGAGAAGAATGCAGCCTGGGACACAGTGAAGCGTTCAGGACTTGACATGAGAAGATAAAGCAGTTGATTTAGAGTACTAGGCTAGGACTAGGATATACAGGGAGATCCAGGGTGAGCGTCTGGGTTACAGGAGATACTGGAATGTATACTACTACTGTAAATATACCAGATGGCAAGCCTACATCTTTAAGAGATCGGGACTAAATGAGAGAAGCAGTAAACGGTAAGTTGGACAACAGGGGCAGAGACAGGAACAAGGCCCAGGGTAAATGTGGGACTCTGGAAGTGAGTTCAGGAATGTCAGTATGGAGGAGAGGCGAGCAAAGACTAGTATTCCTCATAGAGCTGACGTTATGAGGGAGAGGTTGAAGCAAGCAAGCATTCTCCATAGGGAAAGGGATGCCTTCTGCATAGACAGGGAGGCACTCACGGAGAGGCGCATCGTCCTGGTTAGGAGCAGAGGAGTCTAGCCGGCGGAAGGGAGTGCCGACCTAGACTTTCTGAAGTGGAGACAAGAGGAGTAAGGACTGGAGTGCTTGGACTGCCATCCCCAGAGGAGTTCCAGGGAGATCAAGATGGGGGAACTATAGTACAGGTGCTAGGGTTTATATAGTGCGAGGAAGCGAGCACGGACCAGCTTAGGGCCAGTCAGAGATAAGCATGAGTCAGAGATAAGACGGGGATCAGGGAGGCAAGAAGCAAGGAAGCAGAGAGCCATGAGAAGATTAGAAGAGAAGCAAAGACATGAGGCGAGGAAATGGAAGAGAAGACGAGAAGACCACGGAGATGACCATGGGAAGATCGGAGTCTATAGTGGAATGGGGATCAAAGGGAAATGAAGACGAGACAAGGAGATTGCCGATGGGTAATTGGGATCGTGCAAAGTCTGAAGGTTAGCTAAGTATCATGTGAAAAGACAAGTGTAAAAGAAAAGAATAGGGGGAGAAACAGATGAATCGTAACACGATCCAAGTACCTAGTCCTCGTTGCTGCCTCTGTAGCTCCTTGCCCTACTTAGGAGAGACCCTTGCTGGTTCATTGAACTATCCCACTGCTTACCTAAGCAGAACCCTTGCCAGGTCACCTGACCTTCTTGATTCTTCGTTCACATACTACAGGACTACCCTAGCCCCTACCTGGGTCTAGCGTAACAAAAGAACAAGAGTTTTCCTACATTCAATTACTCTTTAGTAAGTTGACTACTCACTTAACCTAGCTAACCTAGTCCAAGAAGTGGTGCCTCTTTGTGAGTGCCCCCCTGGCAATTAGGTCATCACGTCTCGGCAGCCCACCCTAAACCCCAATCTTTGGGGAAGAAGACTGCCACCAACTGCTCCCAATTCCAGCTCTGAATCTGCCCAGGAACCATCGTCTCCAATCTCAACTGATGAAGAACCACCATCTCCAAACCACCAGACCAACACCCAAAGTCTAACCCAGCAGCTTTCAAGCCTTACTATCCCACCTTGAACACCCTCGCCCAACCCACTCACTGCTCTTCCACCACCATTTGGCATCGGGGCATATCCACCTCCACTTCTCCCACCCATGCCACGAAACATGTCTAATCTGTCCAAACCAACGGAACTTCATCTTGCCACTCCACCATCCTATGATGGTTCCCCAGAAAAGGCACAAAGCTGGTTAACCACTGTCACCTTGTACCTCCTTATCAATGAAGATGTCTACAATTCCGAAAACAAAAAGGTGGGCTTCACCTTATCTTATATGAAGGAGAAAGTGGCAGCAACCTGGGCAGAAAACTTCCAAAGAAAGGTGCTATCCAGAACCAATCCCAGCTTAGGAACTTTCAACGACTTCAAGGATCTCTTTGAAAAAATGTTCAAAACCCATGACATAGTGAACAAATCATTAGGCTGGCTTCACAATACCAGGATCTTAGTATCTAGGGACCACAAGGGATATACCAAATACACATCTACACTAGAGCAGTATGCCGCTGAATTCCAAAATCATGCCATTCTATCAAACACCACTGAAGACCATGTATTAATCAACTTCTTCAGCACAGGAATCCCCATCCAGCTCACCAATTGGATCCTAGCCATGGAGAAAGTACCTACCACAGTTGCCACTTGGTATGAAAAAGCAACTGCGTTCTACTCCCAACAGAGGAGAGCAGAAACCATCCAGCACGTCAACCAGCGTCCCAGACAAACAATCGATCGACCACCTATCCATACCCTGACTACCACTAAAGACCCAAATGCCATGGATGTAGACGTCGTAACAATGCCTTACCCGAAGAAATTCACTGACCAAGAAAGAAAGTACTGCCTGGAAAATAACCTCTGCTTTAAGTGCCAAAAAGGAGGGCACTCCTCCAGAAACTGCAAGGTCAAGTTTGCGCCCTGAAACCCAAAGGCAGTGCAAAGGATAGAAGAACCAGAGGAAGACACTCCAACTCTGGTAGACAAAGAAGGAGATGAAGAAGAAACCATTGCCAACATTAGCTTCGAACTCAGTATGGATTTTTAAAGCAGAGACCTTGGTCAATGAAGGCTACCCCAAATGTATGTGCTGTCTCTACTGCTTGTAACCCTAAATCCATGGTGTTCCCAATACAAGTCATTCAACCCTCGCATATGCTTAAAACTGTTGACACCCGAGTTCTCGTCAACAGCAGAGCTGATCTCAACTGTATCGACTGGCAATTTGTATGAAAACATCAACTCCTGACCATGAAACTAGATGCTGCCATTCCCATATGAAACGTAGACAAATCTCCGAACCAAACTGGAGGAGTACGGTTCTCCTGTACTCTCTACACCAACATTGAAGGAATCGCTCAAAAAACCACCTTCTACGTAATGAATTGCAGTTCCCAAAACCTCATCCTGGGGATGCCCTGGTTAAAGCAAACCAACCCAAAAATAGATTGGGAGAAGCGAACCCTGGCTATCGATGAGAATAAAGACGAATCCACTGACCTTTTTCAAAACCACTCAAAAGCCCTCCAAGAGAACAACAAACTGTTCAGAAAGGCTTCCTGACCCCCCAAAAGTACTCTTGTCAATTGCATCGAACACCAACACCTATTCAATTATCTCCAGAGTGAATCAGAAACCGAGTTCTGTACCAGAGCCTATCGACAGCACTCCATCTATTGAGTAGTGCGCTATGGAAGCCAGTTCTTATCCCCTCTAGCTCATCAAAACATTGTCGCAAAAGTCACCTCAGCAACCGAACTAGCCATTAAGGCGAAGGACAAGAAAGAGAAGATCATGCTACCCCCGAATATCTGCAGTATGCCCAAGTCTTCTCAAAGGAAGCCACAGACCACTTACCATCTAGCCGACCTTACAACCATGAGATCAACCTTGATGATACCTTTGTTCCAAAAATCAGGAAAGTCTATCCGCTATCGGCAGATGAACAAACAGCCACTGAGGATTTCCTCAAAGAAAACCTAGATGCCAGGAAGATCAGACCTTCCAAATCGCCTCAAGCTTTGCCATTCTTCTTTGTCAAGAAAAAGGATGGCAAACTTCAGCCATGTCAAGACTATAGATATCTCAATGAACACACTGTACGGGATGCTTACCCCCTTCCCCTTATCTCCAACCTGGTCGATAAACTCAAAGACGCCAAAGTCTTTACCAAGTTCAACATCCAATGGGGGTACAATAATGTCAGAATCAAAGATGGACATCAATGGAAGGCCGCATTCATTACCCATAAAGGCCTCTACGAACCAATGGTGATGTTCTTTGGACTTACTAACTCTCCCCCTACTTTCCAGAGATTTATGAATGACTCGTTCTGTGACCTAATAGCAGAAGGATGGTTGATCATCTACATGGATGACCTTCTCATCTATTCCCCTGACAATGCCACCCATACTGAACGAACTAAACGAGTCCTACAGCACATGAAAGAATTAGACCTCCACTTAAAACTGGAAAAATGTACTTTTGCAACTAAGGAAGTAGAATACCTGGGAATGATACTAAAACCGGGACAACTCGCTATGGACCCTGTCAAGTTGGATGGAATAAATTCTTGGCCAATCCCAACCACCGTCAAGGAAGTCCACTCTTTCCTATGTTTTGCAAACTTTTACCAGAGATTCATTCCAAACTATTCCACTGTCACTCGACCCCTCATAGATCTTACCAAACAATCCCAGAAATGGGATTGGTCTCTGTCCTGCCAAACAGCATTCTCCACACTCAAAAAATTGTTCTTGTCCCAACCCGTTCTATGACTCCCCGACCTCACTAAACCATTTGCAATTGCAACCGACACATCCGCATTTGCCTCTGGAGGAGTCCTACTTCAAACCGATGAAAACGGAGATTGGCATCCTTGTTTCTATTTGTTACAATCTTTCCTACCTGCTGAACAGAACTATGACATCTATGACAGGGAACTCCTAGCCATCATCCGGGCCTTGAAAGCCTGGCGACACTATCTCCAAAACTCTGATACTCCTGTAGAGGTCTTCACTGATCATAAGAACCTCACCTACTTCCGACAACTGCAGCATCTGAATCAACGCCAAGCATGTTGGCTATTAGATCTTGCTGATTTTGACCTCAAACTCACCCATGTCCCTGGGAAACTCTTCGCTGGACCTGATGCCTTATCCCAACAACCTGACCTTGTCCCCTCTGGACTTGACAACAATGATACCATCTTGTTGCCAACGTCCTACTTTGTTAATGCCATTGATTCCACCCTCCCTTCCCATATCTCAAAGTTTTCTCAGGTGGATCCCCTTGTCCTTGAGAAACTCCATCTCCTTAACGACAATATCCCATCCCACCTTCACTCTTGACTTGCCGACTTCCAACTCCAGGGTGGGATTCTCACCTATCAAGGTCACGTCTACATGCCACCAGAAGGCGACCTCCGCGCTTCCATCCTCCAATGATGCCATGATCACGAAACTGCTGGCCACCCTGGATATCTGAAGACGCACCAGCTGGTCTCTACAGAATTTTGGTGGCCCGGTCTCGCTTCTTTCGTTAAATGATATGTAGAGGGCTGTGCTACTTGCCAGCAAAACAAAACTAATACTTACCCGACCTGTCCCCCACTCACCCCTATCCCATCCTTGGCCTCTCGCCCATTCCAACAGGTCTCATGTGACCTCATCACGGACCTTCCTCTTTCCGACGGCTTTGACTCCTTGTTGGTTGTGGTCGACCATGGGCTTACTAAGGGGGTAATTCTTTGCCCTATCAAAAAGACAATCACCGCCGAGGGAATAGCAATCCTCTTTTTCCACAAAGTGTACTCATGATTTGGGCTCTGCGACAAAATCATCTCTGATCAAGGACCACAATTTGCATCCAAATTCTCCAAAGAACTCAGCAAGATACTCAAATACGACCTTGCCTTATCCACAGCCTATCATCCACAAACTGATGGAGAAACCGAACATGTAAATCAGGAAGTTGAAACATTCCTCCAAATCTTCTGTGGTGCCAATCCCACGACCTGGGCCAAGAAAGTACCTCATGCCAAATTCACTCATAATCACTGTCCACACTCCGTCACCAACCAATCTCTGTTCTACCTCATGATGGGGTATGAACCACAGGCTGTACCTGCAATTTTACCAACCACTAGTATATCTGCCGAATAAAAAACCTCAATGCCGCTAGAAACAAAGCCTTGGCGGCTCATGACCTAGCTTGACAAACCATGATGGCCAGAAACAGAAAACGATACACGCCTTTCAAAAAGGAAGAAAAGGTGTGGTTAGAAGCCCGGAACTTGAAAAGGTCTGTACCCAATCCAAAGTTTGCCCCTAAACACAAAGGACCCTTCACCATCATGGAAGCCCTATCCCCTATCACATTCAAACTCTGAATCCCAAAGACCTGGAAAATCCACCCAGTCTTCCACACTTCCCTCCTATCTCTCTATCGCGAAAACAGCATTCATGGTCCGAACTTCCCAAAGCCCCTGCCAGACCTAATAGAAGGTGAAGAAGAGTTCAAAGTGGAACAGATATTAAAACATCATGGTCTGCCCAAATCCTGTTTGTTCCTGATCTGATGGAAAGGTTACCCACCAGAAGATGACCAATGGGTCCCAGAATGGGATTTGAAACATTCAAACTCCCTTCTACTAGATTATAAAAGACGACATTCCTCCACCTTTCCTCCTTAGACTTGAACCACCATCATCCCCTCCTTATCATGTCCAATATGTCCAACCTTTACAAATCTTCCTTCATCTCTACCGAGACTTCCCTCTCCACCACCATAGAACCTACCTCACTCGCCAATATCCCTTCTGAATGAATCGAATTGCCACGTCATACCGCGGTCCGATCCGTTGACGTACCCCTTGCCAGCCTCCACAGGCAAGATGGTTTGTTGACCAAAGAATATAGCATGCAAGTACAAAGTTTCATAGCTGACCCCCACCTTGCCATTCCTATTTCTGCTTCCTTAGACCCCTCATCTCCTCTCTTCTCCTTATACGCAGCCCTTTTACAGGTTGAACAACTTTGAATCTTTACCCCTGCTGAAAACTCCAGGGCCCCTGCTGCCCTCATCCAAACTGTCTTACTCAACGTACACCAAAACTTAGCCCACTACCTCCACCAAATCGCTTATCAGTTGAAGATGGGGGAATTTCTCCAGGACTTAGATAGGTACCTTCGGGAGCTTGGAACTGTCAACCATACCCCTGTCGTGTTCCCACTCAACCCTGCCATACTCCATACCCCGTCTGCATTGTCATCACCTATGGACCCTGCAGAAGTACTGGCCTTCAACCGCGTCAATACCATCCTCACTGGCAACGTCCCACTCATACTAAGCAACCCTATGTATAATCAGCAGTGTTATCAATGCCAAAGATACGGTCATCAACGTGCCCAATGTCAATGGTACCAATGCCCAATTTGTCTAAAATTCTCCCCTGGACACAACCAAGCCAACTGTTCATTGAGAAGGCCCCCTCCTTACTGCTCCCCTACCATTTCCCCTTTCACATCAAATTCCTTGGGACAGTCATTGTCCCCTACTTGCTCCCATCATATGACTACCAGAGGACGACCATGCAGACCACCTCTCCAAGTTCCTCCTCCTCATCCTCCCATGCCTATTCCAACTGTTGAGCATGAAAAAGAAATGGATGAAGTCGGATATGCTAATACCACCGGCTCCCTGGGGCATTACTCTCTGGACTTTTGAAGTCCTCACTGCGGTTTCAGAATCTAAAACAGGGGTAATGTTACAATTCACTCAGGGGACTACACTTTTTCCTTCACTTTGCCTACTCCATATGAAGTCCCCAGTTCAATCCTACCTAAACGTGCTTCTTTTAACACTTGTTTCCTTTATTTCTTCATTCCTTTCTTCTTCACTTTCACATGCCACTCAATGATTCATATTTGCTTACTCTTCGACCGCTTTGATCACTTATTAGTCATCTTTCCCACGCCTGCCCTAAAGCAGGTATAGTAGTATATAAACCTGGCGATCCTCTTGTACTTTTCCTCACTCTTGTTCTTCCTGTACTTTCATTGCAATCCACTCTTGCCACAAGTCTCCTACTCCACTCTTAAGTGAGTAGCTAAGGGTATCCAGTCCCTTCCTAGGTGGTAACCACTCCACAATCCAAGTACCTAGTCCTCGTCGCTGCCTTTGTAGCTCCTTGCTCTACTTAGGGGAGACCCTTGCTGGTTCATTGAACCATCCCACTGCTTACCTAAGCAGAACCCTTGCCAGGTCACCTGACCTTCTTGATTCCTCATTCATGTACTACAGGACTACCCTAGCCCCTACCCGGGTCTAGTGTAACAACACTGCATATGAGAATTATGACCAAAACAAGTATGCATCACTGATCAGATCTCTGATGTATGCGGCAGTTGCCACGTGGCCTGACATCACCTATTCTGTAAATAGATTGGCCTCATTTACCTCAAATTCAAACATGAGACACTGGATGGTGGCCAAAAGAATACTAAGGTATCTGCAAGGTACTAAAGATTATGGAATAATGTACAGAGTGAACAAGGGCAATACCCCTACTAAGATAATAACAGGGTATGTAGATGCCAGCTTCGCAAACACAGAAAACCAAGCTTTCATAAGTGGTTATGTGTTCTTGGCTCAAGGAGGAGCCATAGTATGGGGTTCTAAGAAGCAAACCTTAATTGTGCTCTCAACTACTGAAGCGGAATATGCCATACTGGCTTGAGCTGCTAGAGAATGCATATGACTTAGAAAGTTATATGCTGAACTAGGGTACAGACAACCAGAGCCGGTAACTATATTCACAGATAGTGAGGGAGCGTGAGCCCTGGTATACAATTCCCAGTTTCATGCCAGAACCAAACACTTTGATATTTCTCACCATTATACACATGAGAAAATCACCCAAAAGAAGATTGAAGTGTGTCATTGTACATATAAGTACCAGATGGCAGATATATTAACTAAAGTGCTACATAGAGACAAGCACAAGAGACATACTGAAGAAATGGGTATGACCTTGGCTTGAGAGGGAGTGTTGGTATCACAGAGTCAGTACCACAAGTCCCAAGAAGGAAATCAATTAGTCACAATACTAATCATACATTATAGATTATTCTAGTACATTGTATCTAAGTAGTATATAAACCCAAGTATACCGGGCAGATATCAATCCAATATATTCATCATATCTCTTACTGTGTGAGCTCATAGCCAACATTTACCTATCGAGAGACAGCAAGCTATGTACAGTCAGCTTGAGTAGGTAATGACTATGATATGAGAAGCTCACCTCAGTCGTGTGCAGTACAATGGACTGAGGTGTTCCAATGTGAACAGTATAGACTATATATGAAAAACTACTACTGTGTCTGACAAGGGTCATCAGTGAGGGCTGCATCAACAATATGGGTGAATGAATATATGTGGTACAGGTGAACAGAGCATCCATATGATGGTAGGTATGCAGGCAATGACAGTGTGGGTCACAGTCATGGCTGTGCATGTGCTTGCTACTTCCGACACTCCCCCTCAAGCCACACGCAGTCTGAGTTCTGCCATGGAATGCTTGACCTTCAATGGGGGTCATTCAATGGGTCATCTTGGATGATATTGGGATGGTTTGGATGGCCTAGATATGCTTGTTTCACTGTGTTTGAGCTGTTCATGCTGACCTGACCATTTGCCAGCTAGTGTCCTGGTTTCAACTCGTTTTGAGTCACAGTGTGTGACACTTGTTTTGCCATCCACTTCATGTCATCTACCAGTCATTTCGTCGCCATTGCCAATGATTTGGTGCTTCCAGCAGCTTTGGTCATCTCCTTGTTGGCCTTGCTTGCCTAGATGGCCTCCTGGCCCTGTATATTGATCTGGTGAGTCCATTTCATCGATGTGATGGTTTCTGACTCTTCTAAGTGTTTCTTGGTCGCTATAAACGTCGTCTGGCGCATGCAGATCGCCGCTTTGGTTGTCTGGCTTGTCTTGAGCCTCTCCAGGCAAGTTCTCCTCCCCTTGGCATTCTAACCATCCGTGATCATGTTCTGATGTTCCTGACAGCATCTTCGGCCATTCCCCAGCATCCTTATTGCGTCCGGACATCACCAACACATCCGCTTTGCCTCCCGGGTCACTATGAGCATTCTGGACCCCTTCTGGCGAGTTCCCTTTCTTTGGTTGCTCTAACCGTTTTTTGGCACGTTCTGACATGTTCCACAGATCCTTTCATGCGTTTGTGGCATCCTTGGCATATTCCAACGCTCCCAATGCGTCCAGTTCAGCACTTGGGTCGACTTTCTTGTCTGCAGCACTCCTAGGTGGGTTGTCCTTCTCCCCTTGTTCCAGATGTCCACACTGATGTTTTGATGTGTTCTGCAGCTCCTTGGGTCACTCCCTCTGGTCTTCAGCATGGCCTGACATTGTCGACACGTCCACTTCGACACTGGTAAGCATCTCATTGATGCTCACTAAATTCCATCTCTCCCCCTCAAGCTCAACATTTGGGGGTCTTCATGCATGGTTCATGGCCTCTGCAGCATCATCTGGTGGCTCTAGCAGTTCAGGTAAGCCATCTGCCATGTTTTCTGGTCAGTCCAGTGTTGTAAACTTGACCAGCGCACTTTAGACTTCCTTTTATGGTAATGTTACATAAGCTTAGAGCGTACACTTTTCACAGTAGCTTCTAGTTTATTTTCTCAGTAGCTTGATATCTACTGAGGGTAAGCCCTATTTCATAGGCATTTACTACTGTACTAACCTATCTTAGTTCTCATAGGTAGTACTCATAATATCAGTAGCTTGACATCTACTAAGGTTCTCATAGTTCCTAGCTTAGACCTCTGCTGAGCAATTCCAATCTCACAACAGGTTATGAGCCCTGCTTGTGCCTAAGTGGAACTTCAAATCTCACAGTTGAATCCTCGTACCTCAAACAGATCAAGTGAAATGCTCGAATTCCCAAGGTCCGCGCATGAATGCCAAGACTGGAAAATTTACCACAACCAGATTCTCATGACCGCTGCAGCAGAAGGCATACTAAGCCACCTTGCCGGTGCAGCACCCAGGCCGAATGACTTACAAGAACTCGCTATATGGAACTCAGCAAACTCTCTCGCGAAATGCATTATCTTCACAGACA
>JBBPKJ010001375.1:0-11135 GCA_038089195.1 Brasilioporus rufonigricans | reverse complement strand
TGTGAGGCTAGTGCATAGGAATTCATCAGCCCAGGTGGCTGCTGATTTCTCCCTAAGGAAGAAGAGGATAAAACTAACCTGCTTTGCATTGGAGTTGTAGACTTGTGCATTGATCAAGAGGTATAGCTGGATGGAGTTCATCCAGCTCATGGCTTTGGCAGGAGATCTATTGTAGTTCACAGGGAGCTATAGGTGGAGTTCTTGGACCTTGCTAGTGGACATGGCCGAGGGTGATGGCATAGGCAGTGGCAGCAGCAGTGGGTATGCTCCTGTTCCAAAAGATGGTGGGAGTGCTGTGTGCAGTGTTGAAGCAGTGGTCAAAGGCAGTGGGCTAATGCTCAGAGGGGTGAGTACTATGGCAAGGTGTTGATCAAGTTGTCGACTGGTGGACTGTTGAGCCTGGGTAGGTATTTCAATGTTTGAGTTGTCAGGTGATGGTGGTGGCAAGCTTTCTTGGGATTCCAAGGAGTCCTGTGGCTGAGGCTGCAGGGGTGTCCAAGGGCTGAATAGCCACAGGTTGAGGTGTGGTCTTGAGGTATCATGCCATGCTATGGCAGGCTAAAGACTTCTGGAGGGCACTTATGAGGAGGTGCCTCATCTGGTAGTGATGCTAAGGGCTAAGGGCTAAGGGCAAGTGACAAAGGCTAAGGGTCAAGGGGGGGTGCACTACTAAAGAGTAGGTGGTCAAAGGGTGATCTGGTACCTTTTGTAACATTCAGACCTGGTGGGTCCTAGATAGCCCTAGTAATCCCAATATCGAAGGCTAGGACTAAGACTTGCAAGGATGGCTATACCATCAAGGGTTCCATAGAGCTAAGATGCTGAGGGTCTTGAGGACTAAGGTGCTGAGGGACTAAGGTGTGGAGTGGATACCACCATAGGGGCTAAGGCAGTGGATTGGGAGGCAAACTCTAGGGAGGTACAAGATGGAGATCGTGTCTACTTGTGCTAGAGTTTATATAGGCTATAGTACAGTGAGTGTCCAAAAGGGGAGAACAATGGGAAACCTAAATAGGAAGACCTAAAGAGGTGAACAATAGCTAAGGAAGCAGAGAGCTGCTTATCTAAAGGATCAAAGAAACAATGGAAAAGTGGAGAGCCATGAGAAGATCTAAAGGTGAAACAACTAATGAAACAAATGATGAAAAAGCAAAGATTAAACAAGCAAGGTAAAAGAAGATCTAATCAGGGCCATGAGGCAAAGGACTTAGCTAAGGTTTAGCCAAGTGTGTGGGAATCTAAAGGCGAAGTGAGGTGAAGGCAAAGAAAAAGGGACAGGCTATAACACATCCTACTAAAAGATGTCCTATATGCACCATCAATGAAGGTCACTCTCATCTCTATCAGCCAACTCACCAATGCTGGGTATAATGTGTTATGACTTATTCTTTTCTTCAATCTCCAACCTATTTTTCCTATCTCCACTCCATTGTCTTCAGTCTCAGTTGACTAACTCTTACTTTCCCATGTTCAAGTCATGGATTCTCATTAGTCATTCTGCTTTACTAATTGTCCAATTTCTATCACATTCCATTCCATTCTATGTCTACCCTTAACTTGGTCCATGCATGGTTCTAGTACTTATAAAAGCCTCATCTCCTTGATCCTGTACTTTAGTCTAGTCTCCTTTGGAATCCCATATTCCTTTCTCTAGAAGACTTTGCTCTACTTTGAGTGAGTGCTCCTTGAAACCTTACAAGGTTTATCATCAACATCCCTTTGAACTAGATCAAAGGGAGAACTCTTGATCCTTTGAAATCTTAATGGAGGCTATGTCTATCCCTACCCAGGCTAGCCATAACACAATGCCCTATTCTACAACAATTCTTGTTATATCTTCAATTTTCAGAAACATCTTCTTGGCAAAGTTCCCCTAGCCAATGGCCTATACCATACTTGAAATCAGTACTCTGCACCATTTGCAAGCACCACTCACATAGACAAAGTACTCACCATGGAAAAACTCCATGCCTGTTTATCTTATGTTGGTGTTGGAACAATTCATGACATGCTTGCCAAAGGCATGGTTACAGGCATAATGCTACACCAAGACCACATGATGATGAGTCAGTGCAAAGTGTGTGAATACAGAAAGGCAACACAGAAACCTATAGAGAAAATCTGTGAACCAAAATATTGCAAAAATTTTGAAAACAAGATACATACCAACCTGTTGTAGAAATATGCACTATAGAGGGCACACAGCTATCAAGAGACAGCTAACTACATACAGTCAGCTTGACTAGGTACTGGATACAGTATAAAGAAGCTCACCTCAGTCACATGCATTACAATGGACTGAGGTGTTCTAACATAAACAGTACAAACTATATATGAAAATTGACTACTGTGCCCAACAAGGGGTAAAGGGTCATCAGTAAGGGCTGCATCAGCAATCTGGAAGAATGAATATACACAATATGGTTGAATAGTGAAGCCATACAATTGCAGGTACATGGGCAATGTTCCTTGTCAGGCCCTGCATGTGTCAGTGTCATGGCTGTGGCTGTGCATGTGCTTGCTAATCCCAACACCTGTGAGGTTCATCCCCAACATTGACACCTTCAAAAAAGGCATATTATTGCATGTTCACTAACAACCACACCTGTTATACATACCTCTACCTTTTACCAGCCAAATCAGATATCTTCACCATCTACCACCAATACAAAGCATCAGTATAAAATCAGCACAGGAATAGCATAAAAAGGCTCCATTCTGATTGAGGGGGAGAGTATCTGAGCAATCAGTTCACTCACCATCTGAAAAAGCAAGGTACTGAACAAAAGCTTACCATCCATGACACCCCTTAGCATAATAGCATTGCAGAGCATCTTAACTGCATGCTGGTCAAACAGGTATGCATGATTCTTCATGCAAGCAGCCTCCCTAAATTCCTATGGGGCAAGGCTATTATACATGTCATCTGGGTGAAGAACAGGTCAGCAACACAGACACTCGATGGGAAAATGCCTTACAAAATGCTAAATAGCAAGAAGCCCTCTATTGCCAACTTACTGGCATGGGGTGCACATTGCTAGGTGCATGATGCAAGCAGTTTGAAGCTAGACACTCAAGCTTGCAAAGGTCACTGGATAGGCTATGACCAAGACAGCAGCACTCACCATATATATTTTGCTGACCACCACTCAGTGTCAATTGAGCAGAATGTTATATTCCAGCATAATGACAATGTCAGCATTGGTTGCACCACTATACTGAATGAGGGGAAGAACCAAAATGACAATCAGTCAAGCATCCAGAAAGATAGCGGTGACACACCTCCAAACCCAGCTCCTATATAGCCAGAAGGTCCCCAGAATAACCACCTCAGCACCAACTTTAAGATTCCTGCTCCACAGACTGAACTACAAAGATCAAATTGTCAGTGCAAGGAATCACCATACCTGCAAGTGTTACACAGTGGTACAGGCATTCACAATGGATGCAACACCACTTCATCACTGCCACATGATATTTGAGCCATCATGGATGGAATCATGAGACTAGGACCTGTTGAAGAAAAGGAAGAGGTTCAGCATGGGAAACATGAAGAAGGACATGATGTCATCAATGAGAACCTGAATGCTGCTATAGGCATGTGGGAATTTGATGGTGATGATGTGGCTTATCCCATGGTTACCCACAGTGCTGAGATCAAAGCCCTTGAACCATCAATGATTGAGGAAGTGAGAAAACAGCCTGACTGGAACAAATAGAAAGAGGCAATCAATGCAGAGCTGAGAAGTCTTGACAATGCATGCACCTGGAAGGTAGTCAAACAACCAACAAACACAAATATTGTAAGCTGCAAATGGATCTTCAAGATAAAGAAGAATGCAGCTGGCAAAGTGGACAAGTACAAGGCCTGTCTAGTTGCATGTGGTTTCACACAGCAACATGGTGTTAACTATGACAACATCTACACCTCAGTTGCACACCTCATATCCATATGCCTCATCCTTACCATTGCAGCATGCCAGGACTGGGACATCAATGTATTTGATTTCCACAGCACATTCATCAATGGAAAGCTTGACAACAATGAAATTATATTTATGGAGCTACCACCAAGCTTTGACAAGCATGGATGTGACCTTATTGCCAAGCTTCAAGTAGCCCTTTATGGCTCAAAGCAAGGCACACTCAAGTGATACCAATGCCTATCAAAAGAACTAGGCAAATTAGAATTCAAATGGATGAATGTCAACTGGGAAATATTCAAAGTGCTTATAAGTGTTCATATCTTAATCCTCACATCACATGTTGATGACTGTACCATCACAGGAAGCTCAAGCAAACTTATCAAGGTGTTCAAAGCTGAGATATGGTTGCATTTCCAGATTACAGATCTAGAATCCATCAGCTGGCTACTCAGGATGAAGATCACCTGAGACCACACTGCACAAACCATCTCACTCTTCCAAGAGCCATACATCAATGCAATACTTGCCAAGTTCAATCTAGGTGATACAAAGCTGATCTCAGTTCCCCTCAACCCCAACACTCCATTGTCAGAAACCTAATGCCTGCAGACTACCAGCAAAATCACTAAGATGCAAAATGTCCTATGTAGACAAGCTACTGGCTTTTTAATCTACCTAGCTATGGGTATGCAATTGGATATTGCATTCATGACATCATATGTATGCCAATTCAATGCTAACCCAGACTGGGCCCATTGGAAAACCATCAAATAGATTTACCATTATCTCATCAGTACCAAGAGCTGAACACTGACTTTTAGCACTTAGACATGAGGTCTTGTTGGCTACATCAATGCAGACAGTGCTTCACAAGAGCATTGCCACACTATCACAGGATTCACATTCCTGGTAGGTGAAGGAGTGGTACTCTGGAGCTTGAAGATATTGAAAGGTTGGAATTGCTTGGCAGAGGTCTAAGCTAGGAACTATGAAAACCTCAGTAGATGTCAAGCTACTAATATTAGAAGTACTACCTATGAGAACTATAGTAGGTTAGTACAGTAGTAAATGCCTATGAGAATAGGGCTTACCCTCAGTAGATGTCAAGCTACTGAGGAAATAAACTAGAAGCTACTCTGAAAAGTGTATGCTCTAAGCTTATGTAACATTACCATAAAAGGAAGTCTAAAGTGCGCTGGTCAAGTTTCCAACAGAAGAAACAGGAACTTGTCACCTTATCCACCACTGAATCAGAGTTTGTAGCAACTACTCATGCCACAAAGGAAGCCATCTGACTCCAACATCTCATTAGTGAGATATTCCACCTGCTCAAGGATCCAACAATCCTGTATGGCAACAACCAAGCAGCCATCACATTAATACAAGATGGTAGTTTTCATGCTTGTATGAAACACATTAACATATGCTACTATGTTATTCATTTTTCTGTTGAACAAGGACAAATTTGTTTTCTCTATTGTCCTACTAATAGTATGGTCACAAATACTCTCACTAAAGCCTACCTAGTGGAAAGGCAAAGCATTTCACTTCAGAACTTGGACTATGCCCTTCTATTTGAGAAGGAGTGTAGGAGTTATGTTGATTACAAATGGTTAGTGGCCATACATATTACTTAATCTTGCACCACACCATAGACATTGTTCACATGCTCCATATACACCTTAGTGACTGTCTACCACCAGTTCACTGAGTCCTACTGCTCACTACAGCTACATTAACAATGCCAAAGATGTGCTCAATAATGCTGCACAGAGTCACATGGCATAGATTGAATAACTCTTGTGGTATTCATGGTCTGATTGGATGTCAGAAGCAAAGTCAGTAGCAATTAAACAGCATACCATTCATGAGCTTGACACCACTCCTTTAAATGATACCTGACTCTATGATAAGGAATGAAAAGTGCACTAGATGTGCCAAACCCTACATCAGCAAGCAGATACTTGCCAGGGGGCATGTGTAAGTTGTGGATGTGTGCATTGTTCCAAAGCATTGCATCTGCAGTCAATCCATCCCAGCCAGTGAGCACATAGGTGAACAAGAAGTTGAAATCACAGACAAAAAGACAATTCTGCAAGATGAATCCCTTTTGATTGTGCATGGAGGGCTGGAACTCAAAACAGGCAAAGGCTCAGATATGAGTGCTGTCAACAGCACCAATGCAGTCCTGAAAAAAGCAAAAGCATAGGTCATCAATGATGATTGTTGGAACAGAGGTGTTGAATTTTGGAAAACAGACTTGTGATGAATAGAATGGTGGGGTCAAAAAGAAGCTGAGCATTTGTTTGAAGTACCTGAATAACTTTTTTCATAAGAGAGGGGGAACAAAAGGCAGATTACTAACCATATAATTGTCCCTGTCAAGTGCTGGAACTTCTCTGCAACATGTCTTGCTGAGAGTCCAGTGACACAGGTATACAAAAAATTCCCAAGCTGTTGTTCAAGCAATATTCCCTTTCAAGAAGCAGATGCATATCCATGATGCTTCAGGATATCTACCAAGGCTTCAAACACCTTGTGTTATACACTAAGGCAAAGGTGAATATGATCTGGGTGACTACTGAGCAGTTCTATCATCCATGCTTCACCTGTTAGGATAGATGTGTGATATGGAATAAGTTTTGCCCAAGCTGTTATGAGCAAGTGATAGTAGTAGGCCAGCTAGGAAATGATGATCACAACTAGGAGAATGATGTGACAGCAGTCAGTGTCAAGGGACTTCTGTGTCTTGAGATCCATCATAGTGAGGCTAACACAGTCTTGATGCTGTGAGCATGCACCACTATGCAGCTATAGGTGAGCCAGGATATTCCACTCAGGCACAGGGATGTGATGCATTACAGGAGCTGCCAAGGTGATCCAAAGCTGGAGTCTTCAGTTAACACAAGTCCTCACAAACTGAACAGGGCCTTAAGACAGCCTTAATCATCACTAGCAATGATAAATTCCTCAAGTTTCTTCACATCCATCCCCTCAATACTGGGCACAATCCTGTATTGGAACTGAAGGGGATGTCTGTCCCAATGACCAACATATTTTAGAGATAAGGCATAAGATGGGCTCATGCATCACTCACAAGGTGGGACTGCTGGAAAACTTGGGCTCTATAGAAATCTCAGCTCCGTCCTCATCCAAAGGCTTCAAGATCATGAATGCAGCCAAGACCTTGGCAATCATGGACCACACAGAGGTGTCTGCAAAATGTCTTCTGACACATATGTGTCATTCAAATCCAAAAACAATGTTTCCAAAGTCATTGGATTTGAGGGATCCGTCATTATCTAGGAATCACTTTGGGAGGAACATATGGGGGTTTGGATACCTGGATTTATTGTGCATTGTTGACCTAGTAGAACATATATTGAGCATCAGCCTGGAAGGGGTGGTTGTAATTACTTACCATATATTTACCATCACAATAGCACCTAGCAGCATCCATTAAATCATGTTTGATCACTTGAGAGGACATGAAGTTCAAGTTGCTCACCCTTCAGAATGTGACATCTGTTATACATGTTGTAATCTATACTCACATGCAGAACCGCTGATCAAGTTTGGGTGTTAGTCACAAAACTAGAAAAAAGTAACAGAGTCGCTCACACAGAGGGACTAGCAGGCTATACCTGAGTATCTTGTGAAGAATGGCATCAATATAGGGTAATGAGGATCAGTCGTTGACTGTTGGCAGTCTTGTGTTGCCAACTATGGTGTTGATTTGAGCTTGCACATTTTTCTGCACTTCTGGGTTTGCCACCATCATGAGGAAGAATGTCAGCAGAGCTGAGTTTGACTGTTTTCAAATAAAGTGTCAATTACAAAAACTTTTGGGGATGTCTTATTGTGCACCATCTTTGACACAGCTAAGAAGGTATATAAGTAAATGACCTATCAGAGTATCCAAAATGCCTACCTAAGAAAGCAGTTGCAGCTGCTTCTTTAAGGTCTTTCATCCACGATTCATCGATCCCAGTGCCATTCTCCTTGACATGTCAAAGTGCATCATGCACCATTGATGGTACAGGCCTGGAGTTCAGCTTTGCATTGTCAGGGATGCATGGGTGTGATGATCCATATCTATGTTGATCTACCAGCCTCAGTAAAGCACATGCGAATGGCCTCTCGATGTACTCCTTTGACAACTCCCTTACAATTGCCATCTGCTTCTTGAATGACATACCAGGCAGCCATGACGGCAGGCTCAATACTAATGAGAGATTCAAAATCCTGTACAATCATTCAAGGATGCAGATCACTCACATGCTGGGAAGGCAGCAACAAGAATGGCTACCTCTGGGCAACCAGCAGGAATCACAATTTGAAGTACTTTTGCTACAGTATTGATCATTTTGTTGTTCTTGAGCTGTGGATCATAATCATATACACTGTTCAAGACAACAGCAGCCATGTACCTAAATTCTGTGTTCAGCTACCTGATTGCTTCATCTGAGTTCTGTTACAGTCATTCACCTTCATTCCAGTCTCTTCTTAGTCACCTTCCATCTTGAACGCTCTTTTCCATTTGCCTTTGATTCCTTCCACTACTTCCTCATTGCCTTCTACCCTGACAATATCTTGGTCTACCCTTTTATCTAAATATCTCCCTGAACAGTCATCTCCTACAACGTTTCTCTCATAACATTGCATACTCCGATCTTTCCATCTGTTGCTAAGCCTTCCTCTCTTGCTGGTTTGATTCTAGTGTTCTTGCTTAGTCAACCATCTTTGTCATCTTGGTCTGTGCAGTGGCAGGCCCTCCTTTGCCCATGTTTACCTCTATTCCCATCTCCACTCTAACTGTATTATAAAAACTAGCTAGATCCACTCTTATACTCTCTAGCTAGTTCTATGCAATTCAGTGCACTACTTTGCTCATTCTGTGTGATCTCTATTTGAAGCCTTGTTCCCAGACGTTGTGTCTCTTTGTGAGTACCTCCTGGTGTTCAAGAAAGAACTGTTTCGAGCATAGAAGTGCTCTTCAATGTTACAAGTTCACTCTTTAGTGACATACTTGAATACATGGTCAGTGAATTGTTCAGGGTTGTGAAGCAACCATTGAAGGAGCTGACATGCTCTACAGTGTTGAACAGGCACAAATCTGTGTACAGCATCAATTTGGAATGTCTGGTGGAAAAATCACCTGTGGAGTCGCCACTTATCGCCATAAGGCAACATGACAGAATTGAAACCTATTCCACACCTTGAAAATAAATCAGATTCAGAAACCAACAATACAATAGGAACTGACAAATCATTCATGATGAAATGGAAATGATCCGAATAGTTCCTTGAATGATTTTCGAACAAGTCCCTTGCAACGTTTTCTGAGTGGACAATGATGATATCATTTCCTAAGAGCCTTGAATAAACAAGGTCACCTATTGGTGTTTACTTGAGTGGACAACCAAAACTGAACATAGGCCAACATACCATATGTTTTTGCCCAGTCCCTGTAGGTCAACCATGGCACACTTGCATTGATTCTGATGATATTACCAATCCATGGTAACCCCAGTGGACCAGGAGGTAATGAGAAAGAAGATCGACACTTCACATTTTCATGATATCTCTGTCCAACAAATAGAACCATGGCCCATCCACAGGTCAAGGCATATGCAATTGTCATCCAGGTACAGTGATCCACTGGCAGTTGCATCAGCAAATTTTGAGTGGCTCTCAAACCTTTGCCATGATGATTTTACTAGATTAGATAGTACACATACCACTCCACTCAATTAAACTGTCTCTGAAAAAAAAAACAGGCTACATCCATCATGTTGTGATACTTGTAATGACCAACTCTTAGTTTGAGGCCTTATTGTGTCACCACTATCAGTTGCATCAGCACAAAAATAGTATATCAAGTGCTTATGTAACAATCTATGGAATTGATACATGCTGATTAGTTGCCTTGCTCCACACTGCTCTCGCTCTCACTCCCATCCTCATGGAAATCGTCACCACCATTGCCATCATTTTCATCATCTCTTCTGCCTTCCATCATGCTATTGAACACGGGTCTGGGTAATGGACCCTCAAGCTTCCCAAGAGTTGGTCATTTTCAATGTACTCACTGTCCTTCAGCCTTTGCTGAGTCTGTTTCTACCATCCATGCTGCAAGTGCCTCTTGGTGAGCATGCCATTGAGTTCTATTTCTTTCAACTCATGATTCCTCTGCTTGTTTCCAGCTTGCCATTGCTTCTGCCTGCACATTTTTCTCTTTCCTGTGTTCTTCCCATGCATGTTCTTCTTTGACTGCTGCCCTCTCATTTTCGACAACATGGTGATAAAAATCATTGCCAGTTAGGTATTTTGGTAATCCATCCCCCATCAACTTCACTTTCTTCATCTTTCCATTCCTTTCCTTCTCCTCTTGTGCTGCAAGCTGACCTTTCATTCTATCACAGTATAGTGACTGAAGTATCATGGCTGACTGTGCTCAGAGTAAATTGGCCTTTGTTGCATCCTCACAGGCATATCACTGACAGAGTGCATCCTGGTAGGCTTCCTCCATTTTGCTTTCCAGCACTTGGTCTAATAGGCTGTGTCTTTGCTTGTGAGTTGGACTCACTGGAGCCAACACAAAATCTGGAAGATTATTGTTGGATGTGACTTGGGTATCCTCGACAAGAAATGCAACTAATGTTGTTGCCAGGGTATTGCAGGTGATCTCAGCCATTGCTTGGGATGATTGAACAGGTAGTTCAGATTCCTCAGAGAAAGTAGGTAGAATATGCTGTGAGGAACCTGCGATAGACCCAAATAACTGGAAAGTGCTAGCATTAAGTGATTTTCTCAATTGGTGCTGATAAATTGCCACTGAAATGGCTTTGATAGGACTTGGTTGAGGTAGTGGCATGTGTCCATTGACAGATGTTTCCAGACTTGGTGCCATCTTATCCTTTGTTACAACACTAGGGTTTAGGGGCCACACTCCTGTAGCCTTGAATGCTGATTGGATTGTTTCAGCAGTAAGTGCTCAACAATGAGCACAGAGATATATGGAGATAAAGTTTGTTTTATTGATTTTCTGTTCTGTTTCAGCTTTGAACTTATCCCATTCTTGTATCCAGTATTGCTTTAGGGGTCCAAATACAACAACATCAAGGCCTTGATAGATGTGGGTGGCATGAGCTGGATAACAAAGTACATGGATATTATGTTCTCTTGCACAATCTAAAAAGTCCTTTG
>JBBPKJ010001374.1:0-11140 GCA_038089195.1 Brasilioporus rufonigricans | reverse complement strand
TAACTGAGAAGCATGGTGCAATGGAAGAGAAGCAAGATGGAGATGATTGTGGGAAGATTGGAGTCAATAAGTGAAGAAAAGACAGAGATGAATGAAATGAGGTCAAGAAGATCTAATTGGGACCAAGAAGCAAAGGACTTAGCTAAGGATTGGCTAAGTAGCATGGAAAAGAAGAAGACAAGGGTGATGAAGAAAAGAATTGTAGCATTACCCCCTTACTACACTTTGAGCCACTGGCAAAAATCTAAAGTCATGGTGGTAGTGGCAGTAGGGGACTTGACCTCATAACAGCTCATGACCTCAAAATAGCACTGCCACCCAACATTCCCATGCTGGAAGTGCATGGAACTGGCAACCACACCTGCTCCAACAATGTCTTCTGCTCACCCCACCTCCTAGAGGCCATCATCCAATGCAATAATGATCCATCATTATGCCCAGTGGGAACTGACCACTACCCCATAATTACAACCATGAACATCACACCCAAAAGAACCAACCCACTGCCCAAAAGAAACTACTGTGCTGCTGACTGGGACAAGTTCCACAAAAAACTAACCACCCTTCTAGCCAACATCCTTAGACCAACAGACCCCATATCCTCCACAGATACAATGAACTCAAGGCTAAGCCAGGTCATCATGGCAATACAACAAGCAGTTGAAACCACTGTACCACTATCCAAGCCCTCCTCATATGCAAAACACTGGTGGACACCAGAACTTGACAAAGAAATATGTGAAGTCAAGAAACTAGCCAGGAAAGCATACAAAATCCACCAACAGCAGCTCCATCCCATACATGCAGAATACAAAACCAAACACAACCTCATCATCACCAAGATCAAAAGACTCAAGGAAGAACACTGGATGGAGTACCTGGAAAGAGTTGAAAGCTCAAACCTGTGGGACATACACAAATACTTGATCAGTGAACCCTCTGACCAGTTTGTCATGCACATCCCTATCTTCCACACTAACAACACAGACCCACCCAATACACAAACTAACCAACAGAAAAGCAAGATACTCTATAGGACTTTCTTCAAAGAACCACCACAACTCAACATGACAACAGAGGATGAAACATATCCAAACCCAGTATGCAAATTTGTCAATGTGACTGATGACCAGATCAAACAAGCCATAGCCAAACTCACACCATACAAGGCACCAGGCCCCAACAGGGTCTGCAATATCATATTCATCAAAAGTGCTGACATCCTGCTCCCCTACCTAGGACCCATCTTCTACACAATGCTCATGCTCAAGCACTACCCAGAAGCATGGAAACTATCATCCACAATAGTACTCAAAAAGCCTGGTTGACCAGACTACACCATCCCCAAAGTGTTCTGTCCCATTGCACTACTTGACATGATGGCCAAGATCCTCTCGGCCTGCATAGCAGACAACCTAATCTACATCACAGAATGCCACAACCTCCTACCACAAACCTATTTCAGGAGACAACCAGGATGCACAACAACTAACTCACTCCACCTCCTCACCAAATTCATGCATGATGCCTAGATGCACCCCACAGACAAGTACATATCCATTCTCTTCCTCAATGTCAAAGCACCCTTCCCAAGCGTAGTTGTGGAGAAACTACTCCACAACATGTGAAGGGAAGGAATCTCTAATGAATATATCAAGTGGTACAAAAAGCACCTAATACACCACTGAATCACCCTCTCTTTTGATGACTTTGTTTCAGACCCTTTTGATATCCAAGTAGGACTAGACCAAGGATGCCCACTATCCCTGATCACCTTCCTATTCTACAACAGAGATCTCATCAACACTACTGCCGGAAAAAAAGACAGAATAGGACTAGGCTTCATAGATGACATGGCATTTGCAGCAGGAGGAAAAAGCTTACAAGAAGCCAACAACAAACTAAAAGAGATAATGGAAGGAGAAAACAGGGCACTACAGTGGGCAGAAAGCCATGCTGCCAAATTCAAGCTTGAGAAAACTGCTCTACTATGTGTGACCTGACAAAGAAAACCAGACCCCACCAAGAAGAACAAGACGATCCTAGAACCTCGCCCAGCCATCACCATTCAGGAACATGAGATCAAACCACAAAAGATGTACAATTTTCTAGGCACAATAGTAGACAACAAACTCAGGTTCAAAGAACACACAGCATACACAGTAGCAAAAGGCACCAAGTATGTAATGGCATGCGGTAGAATGATGCAGACATTGATAGGCACAAAAGACAAAATGATGAAGAAGCTATATGAGGCAGTTGCAATACTGAAAATGACATACACAATTAATGTTTGGGACACAGAGCTGCTGAGGAGAGGCAGAGGAAAGAAGGAATCAGGCTGGGAGGCACAAGGCTATGCAAAACAAATTGAGAAAGTCCAAAGAATGACAGTGGTATACATCACAGGGGGCATGTGCACAACCACCACTGACACCACACTTGCCCATGCAAACATCTTACCAGTGATGCTCCTTGTCTGCCAACATTGCCACAGAGTGGTGCTCAGGTTATTGACACTACTACAAACACACCCCCTCCACCATCACGCAATCACTGCCACACACAACAGAAAATGGCACAAATCCCCCCTCCACCATCTACTCAACACTTTCAACATCAACCCATAAACTATGGAAACCATAGAACCAACCCACCACCCCCCAAACTGAAACCCCAAGGTCCAGGTAGTCATAGCCAACAACCACAAGGAAGCCATTATCCAAGATGCCATAGCAGAAACAGAAAACAACATCTGCATCTATTCTGACAAGTCTGGACACAAAGGAGGAATAGGTGCTGCAGCAATCCTGAAGAAGAGAGGACAGACAAAGAAAACAGCGCATTTTTACCTTGGAAAAGCAAAGGACCACATGGTCTTTGAAGGAGAAGAGCTAGGCATGGTACTGGCAGCAGAACTACTAAAGGGAGAGTGCACGGCAAGCAGCATATTCATTGGAATAGACAACAAAGCAGCCATCCAAGCGGCCAATGTGCTCAGCATGAGATCAGGGCACCATATCATGGACCTATTCCACTCCACACTCAACAACACACTACACATGACAAAAGCAACACAAAACACCCTATGGTGGATGCCAGGCCATGTTGGCATCCCAGGAAACAAGGAAGCAGACACTCTCACCAAGGCAGCAGCAGAGGGCAGCTTCTCCAACTGCAAAACACTCCTGTTAAACTCAGTCGACGTGCCCTGAGTGTAACTCTGGAATGCTGGAGTTGTTATATTTGGTTGGTCTGGGACTTGGCTTCACCTTATGTGGTGCGCCTTGCATAGGTCCAGTGTCCCAATTTTGGAGGTCAGAGGGTCAGAGGTCAGATGAGAGTTACTATGAACTCAAGTCAGAGGGACAACGAACAAGACAAGGAGAGTCAAGTTCAGTCTGGCAGAGTAGAGCGGAATGGACAGAGGTGGAGAACGTCAAGTTCTGTTGATATTCAGACTGAGGTATACAAGACAGAAATACGGAGATTATATAGTAAATCGGAGGCAGATTACTAAGGTGGAAATGAGATCGGGTAGACATACAATGTGCAAAGGTATGGAGATGAAACAGGAGTGACAGAGTGTCAAGATAAAACAAGAATGGAGAGATGTCAGAGTGACATAGGAACAGAGATGTCAGGATGACATAGGAATGGAGATGTCAGGAAGACAGAGGAACTGAGGTGTCAAGGTGAAACATATCAAAGAGATAAGTACAGAAGTCCAGAGTTGGTCCAGAGTAAGGAAGACAAGACTTAACAAGTAAAGATGGTCCAGAGGTGAATAAGATAGTTTGGAGTTGAGTCTGGAGGACCAGAGTTTGGCTCGGTGAATCTTGTATGTGACAACTCCCAAGGGCCCTAAAAACATGTGGAGCACCAACCACACTCCAAATAAGCAAGTCACCCAGGAAAACAGCCCACAAAAACACCCTATGATGCCAGCACAAGACAATCTACAAGTCATCACCATGGGCACAACATACAAAATCCATTGATCCATCCATTCCATCTCCACGTTTCCTCAAAACCATCGACAATATTCCAAAATGCCATGCATCTATCATATTCCAACTATGAACCAGACACTGCCCCCTGAACAAACACCTCCACCACATTAAGAAAGCAGCATCCCTGGACTGTCCTCACTGCCTGGGCCAAGCCAAAAACCCCCTTCATCTCCTAATCCACTGCCCAAGGTACAACAACATGCACAACACCCTCCACCACAAACTAGATAGCAAAGCACAGGACCTAGCATACCTACTAGCAGACAAAAACATGATAAAGCTTATACTCAAATTTCTCCATGCCACCAGATGCCTAACAAAAATGCATGGAAACCTCCAACCACCACCAAACTAACCCCACACTGACCCCACCCATGCAAAAGATCAGCACCATACCCACACACACCAGGAGAGACACTCCAAATGCTGCATCCACCAAAATGCACTCCAATGTGTTCACGGCACCTAACCCCAGCATAGCAGCCCACAGGAACCCACACAGTCCCACCAGCTCACCCTCAAGATCCATGAGCAGATAACATAGATTATCAAATGACCACAACCTAAATATCCACATGTACTACCATTCCCACATGTACTGTTCAACAAGAGGCATGGCCTTGAGGACAATAAGCATAGTATATAAAAAAAAAAAAAAAACTCTGGTCCAAGTCCAGCCAAAGTTTGAGGGACTTTAAGTGGAGGTCATGGGAAAGGTCATGGAGGTGGACATAAAGTCCAGAGTGAAGTGGAGGTGTTGGAGATGAGGGGAGATGCAATGAGGACATTAGTGCAGGACTTATGTGTTGTGCCCTTGAGCAGGCCTATGTCCTTGTATTTCAGAGGGACAAAGCTCCAATAGAAGGAGAAGTGGAGGTGAGGGAAATGTCAGACAAGGATAAGAGCATGTCAAAGTCAATATTTGAGCTACAGGAACAGGTACAGGAGATGTCCTTAAATATGGTCAGAGTAAGGTATGGAGAATGGAAGTAGAACAAAAACATGAAGTAACAAGTAAGTGAAAGGGTTGGAAGTGTCAAACATGTAAGTGAGGGATGGGTAAGGGTCAGAATACAAGGGTATACTAAAATGGACAAGGGTCTGAGTGCTTCTGAGTGTCCCAGTATGGGTCTAATCAAAGATATGGAACTCTGGGCATGAGGAGGAGGAGGATGAAGGGGGCAGAGATGACCAGAGATGGTCAGAGATGGTTGGAGAAGAGGCCAGGGGAGTTGGTGTTATGGCTAACCCAGGTAGGAATAGACATAGTCTCTGTTAAGATTTCAGAGGATCAAGAGTTCTCCCTTTGGTCTAGTTCAAAGGGTGTTGACAATGATGAACCTTTGTAAGGTTTTGATGAGTGCTCACTCAAAGTAGAGCAGAGTCTTCTAGAGAAAGGAATATGAAATTCCAGAGGAGACTAGACTAGAGTACATGATCAAAGAGTTGTGATTTATATAAGTACATGAATAGTGCACAGACCAAGTTCAGGGTAAGCATGGAATGCAATGGAAATCAGACAATTAGTAAAGAGACCTGACTAACAAGAATCCATGACTTGAACATGGGAAAGTAAGAGTTTAGTCAGTGAGATCGAAGGCAAAGAAGCAGAGACAAGAAAAATAAGTCGGAGATTGAAGAAAAGAATAAGTCATAACAGTCAGAGAATGGATAGGATACATGGATATGACAGAGAGGGCAAAACTGACTTGCTTGGCATCTGTGTTGTATACCTCTATGTTGATAATGAGGTATAACTACACAGAGTTCATCCAGTTCTGTGCTTTGCTCAGGAATCCATTGTAGTTGGCAAGTTGCTGGAGATGGAGTTCTTGGACTTTGCTAGAGGACATGATTGGTGATGGAATTCTAAGTGGGGCTGTGATGGGTGGTGGATATGCTCTCATTCCAAATGGAGGTGGAAGTGCAGTGAGCAGTGTTGATGAAGGTGGCATTGAAGGGAGTGCAAGCTATGATAGTGGCTGTGCTAAGCCTAGGTCAATTTGTTGCCTGGTAGACTTTTGAGCCTGAGTAGGGATATCAATGTCTGAGGATTCCTGTGGAAGGGGCTATGTCTGTGCTAGGGTGTGAGAACTAAAGATATGTGGATTGAGGTGGGGTTGAGCTGAGGCTTTGTGAGCTATGCTGGGTGATGTGCAATAAGGGGGCACTCATGAAGAGGCTCTGCATCTCAGGGCAATGGCTGTGACTTAGACTGTGAGTAGTAGGGGCTTACATGAGAGTAGCCCTAAGAGTTATCTTGTATCTTTTGTTATGTTCAATCCCATGTAGAACTGAAGATAGCCTGGAATGGCAATGGTATGCTGTGAGTGTGAAGGATCTTGGTGTTGAGGGGCCTATAGTGGGGTGACAACAACAATCTGGCAATGGGCAAGACAAGAGAAATGGATTGCAAGACTAGGACTAGGACTAGGACTTGGGAGTCTAGGGCAATGACTATGAGAGGAGAATCTGGGAGATACAAGATGAGGACTGAGTACAGAGGTGAGGCTATATGTACTGTGAGGGGATGTGCATGGACCAAGTCTAGGGCAGGCATAGAAGTAGCTATGAGTTAGAGATAAAACAGAAATCAAGAAGCAAGGAAGTGGAGAGCTGCAAGAAGTATGATCTAGAAGCAAGGTGACTGAGAAGCATGGTGTAATTGGGATCAAGAAGCAAAGGACTTAGCTAAGGGTTGGCTAAGTAGCATAGGAAAGAAGAAGACAAGGGTGAAGAAGAAAAAAATTGTAACAGGACCCCAATGCTATGGACATCAATGTAATAGAAACTACATTTCCCAAGAAGCTTACTGAAGAAGAATGCCAATATTGCCAAGAGAATAATCTCTGCTTCAAATGCCACAAAGCCAGACATTCAGCCCACAACTACTGAACCAAATTCCCTAAGAACCAACTAAAGAAAGTCCAAGCCATTCAAGAGGAGGAGGAACCTCCAAAGCTGATTGAATTAGATGATGATGAAGAAGGAAATACCATAGCAACTACATTGTTTTCCCTCTCTTGGGATTTTTAAAACAAGGACCTTGGTCAATGAAGGCTACCCTGGAATCCATATGCTCTACCACTGCTGCTTGTAATAAGAAGTCCATGATCTTCCCAATCCAAGTCATTGAGCCTTCACATATTCTCAAAACCATTGACACTCATGCCCTAGTCAATAGTTGCACTGACCTAAACTGCATTGACTGGCAGTTTGTCAGAAAACATAAAATAACTACCACCAAACTACAAGAAATGATACCAGTGCATAATGTTGATCAATCTCTGAACCAAACTAGGGGGGTACACTTCTCCTGCAGCCTCTTCACTAACATCAGAGGAATTGCTCAATAGCCTACCTTTTATGTCATGAACTGTGGATCTCAAAATGTCATCCTTGGCATACCCTGGCTTAGAAGGACCAACCCCACAATAAACTGGGAAACCAGAACACTAGGGATTGATGAAGGAAAAGATGAATCAGCAGACCTTTTTTGTTCCCACTCAGCAGCTATCTCCAAAAACAATCAACTGCTTCTCCAACCCATCTCATCTCAATATCCCAGACATATAATGATGAACTAGGTCACTGACATCTGTCTGTTTGACTATCTACAAACAGAATCTGAAAGTAACTTCTGCAAACAGGCAAAGGACAATCACACCATTCATCAAGTAGCTAAATCTGG
Source organism: Brasilioporus rufonigricans (assembly GCA_038089195.1). NCBI lineage: Eukaryota > Fungi > Basidiomycota > Agaricomycetes > Boletales > Boletaceae > Brasilioporus > Brasilioporus rufonigricans. The sequence goes on along the minus strand of JBBPKJ010001374.1, from coordinate 3,436 downwards.
AAGTCATTTACTTTTCCCTTTAGCCCACAGACAATTCATCACTAAGCTTACCTCAGCAACTGAACTAGCCATCAAAGCTGAAGCAACAAAAGTCAAAACCATGCTACTTCCAGAATATGAACAGTATGCAAAAGTCTTCTTGAAAGAAGCAGTGGACCACCTCCCACCTTCTCAATCATATGATCATGAAATCAATCTAGATTAATCCTTTGTTCCAAAAATAGGAAAAGTATACCCCCTATCCTCTGATGAATAGAGAGTCACAGAAGATTTTCTTAAAGAAAACCTTGATGCAGGAAAAATCTGACCTTCCAACTCCCCACAAGCCTTGCCCTTTTTCTTTGTCAAGAAAAAGGATGGCAGGCTTTGACCATGTCAGTATTATCAATACATCAATGAACACACCATTCAAGATGCTTACCCCCTACCATTAATATCCAACCTTGTAGATAAACTCAAAGATGCCAAAGTCTTTACCAAGTTCAATGTCTGATAGGAGTACAACAATGTTAGGATTAAAGATGGCCACCAATGGAAGGCAGCATTCATCACTCACAAAGGACTTTATGAACCACTGGTGATGTTCTTTGGATTAACCAACTCACCACCCACCTTCCAAAGATTCATGAATGACTCCTTTCATGATATGATCACAGAAGAATGGTTGGTCATCTACATGGATGACCTTTTTATCTTCTCCCCAGATGATGCAATCCATGTCGAACAAACCAAACAAATCCTTCAATGAATGGAAGAGCTCAATCTCCATCTTAAACTAGAAAAATGCACTTTCACAGCAAAAGAAGTTGAATACCTAGGAATGATTATTAAACCAGGGCAACTAGCCATGGATCCAGTCAAACTGAACAGCATCACCTTGTGGCCAACCCCTACCACTGTCAAAGAAGTCCATTCATTTTTAGGATTCACCAACTTTTACTAATGCTTCATTCCTACTTCACTGTTGCCCAACCACTTATTGACCTCACTAAACAATTCACCAAATGGTATTGGTCCCCAGCATGCCAGTCCACCTTCAACTCTCTTAAAAACTTATTCCTCTCCAAACCTGTCCTGTAACTTCCAGACCTATCCTGACCTTTCACTATAGCAACAAATGCCTCAGCATTTGCATTCAGAGCTGTTCTTCTCCAAACTGATGCCAATGGAGATTGGCACCCCTGTTCATATCTATCACAGTCATTCTCCCCTGCAGAATGCAAATATAATATTTATGATAGAGAACTTCTCACCATCATCCAAGCCCTAAAGTCAGGGCAACATTACCTTCATGGCTTCCCATTTCCCATCCAAGTGTTTACAGACCATAAAAACCTTACCAATTTCAAATAACCACAGCACCTCAATCATTGACAAGCTTGATAGCTTCTTGACCTTGCTGATTTTGATCTCCAACTCATCCATGTCCTGGGCAAACTCCTTGCTGGACCAGATGCACTGTCTTGACATTCTGACCTCTACCCAACTAGTGATGGCAACTCTAGAACTACCCTATTTCCTCCATCACTCTTCATTAACACCATTGACACTGCCCTCCATGACCATATCTCCAAATACTCCAAGACTAATCCCCTTGTCTTGCAAAAGCTTCAATTGTTGAATGATAATATTCTAACACCCCTCCACTCCCACCTTGCTGACTCCCAACTTGTTGGCAATGTTCTTACATACCATGGTCATGTGTACATTCCTCCAAATGGAGACCTTTGTCACTCTATCCTCCAGCATTGCCACAATCATGAAACTGCAGGCCACCTCAGTTACCTCAAAACTTGTCAACTGGTTGCTGCTGAATTCTGATGGCTAGGTCTTGCCCACTTCATCAAACAATACATTGCTGGCTGTGCCACTTGCAAGCAGAACAAAGCAAATATCCATCCTACTGTCCCTCCACTCACCCCTATTCCATCAAGGGCCACCCAGCCCTTCCAACAGGTTTCTTGTGACTTGATCACTGACCTCCCTGTTTCTGATGGATTTGATTTCCTTTTGGTTGTGGCTGACCATGGGCTTGTAAAGGGGATAATTCTCTGCCCTACCAAGAAAACCATCACTGCTGAAGGAATTGCCACTCTCTTTTTCCTCAAAGTATACACACACTTTGGATTGTATGACAAAATCATCTTAGATCATGGTCTCCAATTTGTATCTGCATTCTCAAAAGAGCTTGGAAAACTCCTCAAATATGACTTATCATTATCCACTGCTTACCATCCTCAAACAGATGGTGAAACTGAATGAGTCAACCAAGAAGTCAAGGTCTACCTTCAGATCATCTGCAGAAATAACCCCACATCCTGAACTGAAAAGATCTCCCATGCCAAATTCACACATAATCACCACCCCCATTCCATCACCAACCAGTCCCCTTTGTATCTTATGATGGGCTGTGAACTGATTGCCCTGCTGCCCATTCTCCCATCCTCAAATCTTCCTGCAGTAGAAACCAGGCTAAAAGCCCTCACTGCCCATGAACTTGCCAGACAAGTCATGGCATCCTGCTCACGAAAGAATTATACTCCATTCACCAAGGAAGAAAAGGTTTGGCTTGAAGCTTGAAACCTTAAACACTCCATCACTAGCCCTAAGTTTGCCCCTAAGCATGAAAGACCATTTACCATTGTGCAGGTTCTACTGCCAGTCACATTTAAACTCTATCTTCCAAAAACTGGCAAATACATCCTGTGTTCCATGCCTCTCTCTTATCTCCCTATCATGAAAACAACATACACAGTCCTAACTTCCAAAAGCCACCACCAGATCTTATAGGAAGAGAAGAAAATTTTGAAGTACAGTGACTCCCAAAACCAGCCCAATGTTTGATCCAAATCCAATGCATGAAATACACTGCAATCATATGAATGAATTAGACCTCGCTTTGGTGGAACATATTGTGGTATGGACTCTTGGCTACACCTTTGCCCCTTATATCACACAATTCCATTCAGACGCTGCCAAGATATGACCATTACAAAATGGACACCTCATTGGGCTGGTTTTGTCACTTTTTATTTGGAGATTGAAATCACTATCAAATTTAGCTCTGTTGGTGTCACAAACAAAGACACATATGTAAATAGTATGTCTGAGTGTCAAACATCCTTATTCTTGACTTCCATCACTATGCAATCTCTTATAGCTGATCAAAAGCCTACTATCCTTGCTTGACTTGATGCTGGCCACTCAGCTCATATTATTACCACCAAGCTTGGTGTTTGATGTGCTAATATATCAGGGCTATCATTTCATGAGTGCCCAGACCTTCAGAAGACCACTGGTGGTCATCCATCCAAGATTTCTCCTATTAATATTCATCATGCTGTTCATCTTATTCCCCTTTATTGAGCAAAGAATGCTGTTCAAGCTTCAAAATTTGAGGGTAAGGATCACCATCTATCCTACCATCCATCCTTGT
>JBBPKJ010001373.1:0-11145 GCA_038089195.1 Brasilioporus rufonigricans | reverse complement strand
ATGGGCCAGGGGGGTGTCTTCCTCGAGGTTGATTCAGGCAGTTGGGGTGGTTGTGAGTGGAGCAGCCTGCTCTCTTGCAGATGAAGCAGAGTTGGTCACGTAAGCAGCATGCCTTTTCTACTGGAAACAGGTTCAGGGCATCAATGTCCATGGCATTGGGGTCCCTGATATGGGCAGGGGTGTGAGATGAGAAGGGGAAGGGACGGTCATCCCCCTTCAGAATATTATTGTCCATTTCGAGATGCTTGGTAAATTTCTTTGCATTTTTGACCCACTTATCATAAGTGTCAGGGAGGGTAGTTTGCAAGAAGATAAGTCGATGAAGAGGGAGGTACAGCCCCTTGGTGAATTTCTGATGAATGGTCTCTTTATCTTCGATGTTGGCATGAAGAACTGCAGTGGAGAAGTTCTGGACATAGTCTTGGAGTTTGTAGTCGTCGATAATTCTATGGTCTTTCTTGTTCTGGGTGACTTCCTGTCGTAGAGTATCTAGGGTTTGTCTGGCTGTTCCTTCAACGTCATAAGAGACAAAGATGGATTTAAAGTCCTCAATTATTTTGTCAAAGGTTTTGTCTTCCTTCTTAATGGTGGGGTCTTGTAGTATGTGATACCACCTTTTGGCAAAGTGGACACCAGGTCCTCCTCCCATCTTGTTGAGGAGGGTATAGATCTTTGGGGGGTCTGAGGAGAAGATGGAGCTGTTGGCCTTGAAGTGGCCTTTCATGGTGTTGATCTACCATGCCACTTTCTCGGGTTCACCAGAGAAGTCTGCAGGGAGGATGGACTTCAACTTGATGGGTTTTGGGGTGGTAGTCATGGTAACTGGTGAGGATGGACAACTTGGGGGGGTGATAGGAATGGAGGAAACAATTCCTGGGTTATGGATGACAGTGGCAGTCAACAGCGGGATGTCAGGGAGATCTTCAATCTCAATATCGGAGTCCTCTGCAATAGGGAGAGACTTGGTAGATGGGGCAGGCAATCGGCTGGCAAGGAGGGTTCTCAGGGCCCTGGAGGTGTGGACAGAGCAAGGGGTGGGAGTGGGATTGGAGGATGACCCAGCAATCCTTCTTCTGGGGTTGGGTTGGTCAGCTATGGTGACTTACTTTGCAAGAGAAGAGTTGGAGGGATGAGCTAGTTCTTTTGTAACGTTGAGAGCACTTCTATGCTCGAATCTGTAACTGTCCTAGACCTTGGGAGGTACTCACAAAGAGACGCAACGTCCAAAGAGTAGAACTCGAGAGGATGTGACACAAGGAGCACAGTAGTGCATTAAATAAACGTAGAACTAGCTAAGGAATACATGCAGGGATCAAGCTAGTTAATATAGTACACTAGGAGTGGAGATGGAATAGAGGATAAACAGAGGTAAATGAGGACCTGCCTGCGCTTGGACCAAGATGACAAAGAATAATTAGCTAAGCAAGAAAGCTGGAATCAAACCAGCAAGAGTAAGGGCTTAGCTAAGGGTGTGGAAAGATCAGAACATACAACACTATGAGAGAAGTGTTGTAGGAGTAGTTAGTCCAGAATGGAGAGTTATTCAAGAGGATAGACCATAACATGAAGAAAGCGACAAGGAAGAAGGAGTAAGACTCATAAGGGAACGGAGTTATGTGGGTGAAGCGAAAACAAATCAGAAAGAGTCCGGACTGAAGATGGTTTACTGTAACAAGGGATATATAAACCCTCATATTATATCCTGTAACCTTAGTCTAGATCTCCTTGAATCATATCCCTCTTCTCAGAGACTCCCTTCTACTCTTGAATGAAGGCTACCATTGAACCCATTGAACCCTTGATCACATTCTTGCACTAGATCAAGAACTATCTCCAGTATAACTTCCTTGAACCTTCAATCCTCTTAGATCTTTCAAGGCTACACTCAAATATGAGTGTAACAAAAGATCTAGACTATCCAAAGATGACTCCTTGATAGTTTGTCATCATACCACCCAGAACACCCCACCAGAACCCTAGACTTTGGGACCTTCAAACCACTCAAAACCCACCACCACAGGAATCATCAGAATCTAGCAAAGAAGAAACATCTAATTCTTCCAACCCAGATCTCACTATCCACATCCCTGCCAAAGAAACCCTTGACCAAGAACTCACCCATCAACTCTCTACTAGAGCAACCATCTCTAGAAATTCCACACCACCCTCTCCAATCCCAGTACAATGACAATCCACATTTCAACTATCCCCTCAAACTCCTAGCCCAATCATGACTACCAAACCCACTGAACTTTGTCTTAACACCCCAGAAACCTTCAATGTGGATTTTACTAAGGCAGAACAGTGGCTCAACTCCATAGTCTTTTACCTTCATGTCAACACAGCCATCTACAACACAGATGATAAAAAAGTCACTTTTACTCTATTCTTTATGACCAAAGGACCTGCACTCACCTGGGCTACTACCTTTTGAGCCACAGCAATCACTGCTGGAAAAGTAGCCACCCTCAAATACAATGACTTTGTGGCCAAGTTCCAGACCACATTTAAACACTATAACATAGAATCCAGCTTGGTTGCTTGGTTGGCCACTACTTGAATGACCCATAACAAACAAACAGACTCCTACTCCCCCATGCTGGCTGAATACACTGCCCAGTTTCAGAACCATGCTGTTTTAGCAAAATTGGAGACCCAAGATAATGTCCTCATCAAATATTACTTGGCAGAATTACCAACTTGGCTCATGACCCAAATCTACTCTATGGACTCCATACCAAAGAAAGCTTCAGAATGGTATGACAAGGCTGCCCTCTTCTTTGAGAAAAGCCTTAGGGCCAAAGAAATTGCCAAACAAAACCAACAGCCAAACCACCCCTTTTTTCCCCAACAATGACAAACCACTTCCAAATCTGAAAAGGACCTGAATGCCATGGACATCAATGCAGTACAGCTAAAGAAACTGTTGACTAAGGAAAGTGAGGAATGCAGAAAAAAGGAACTTTGCTTCAGATGTAAACAACCCAGACACTGCAACTTCAAGTGTCCTCTCAATGAGAAAACCATAGCAAAGATAGAGGAAGTGCCCAAACTTATTGAAATGGAGGATGATGATGAAGAAGCTGCTGTCAGAAAAGTGGAATTCTCCTGCCTATGAAGGATTTTTAAACTGGGGGCCTCAATTAATGCAATCAACACCTCAGTTCCAATGTCACTCTAACATCTCTTCATTCTTGTTTTACATTGACACTCCATTACTCCTGTTTCACCTCTGTACCTTTGCATATTATATGTCTACCTGATCTTGTTTCCATCTTAGTAATCCACCTCTGACTTACTATATAATCTCTGTACTTCTGTCCTGTATACCTCAGTCTGAATATCAACAGAACTTGATGTTCTCCACCCTGTCCATTTCCACTCTACTCTGCCTGACTGAACTTGACTCCCCTCATCTTGTTCATCATCCCTCCAACTTGAGTTCCTAGTAACTCTCATCTGACCTCTGACCCTCCGACCTCTGAAATCAGGACACCAGACCTACACAAGGCACACCACATAAGGTGAAGCCAAGTCCCAGACCAACCAAATACAACAACTCCAGCACTCTGGAGTTACACTTGGAGCACATTGCCTGAGTTTTAACACTCATAAAGGACTCTTCAAACTCCTAGTCATGTTTTTTGGACTCACCAATTCCCCAGCCACCTTCCAACAATTCATAAATGACTTGTTTTGAGACATGATAGCAGAAGAATGGCTTGTCATCTATATGGACAACCTTCTAATATTTTCTCCTGATGAAAAAAACCACAAAGAAAGAACCAAATGACTACTCCAACAGATGAAGGAATTAGATCTCCATCAAAAACTTGAAAAATGTTCATTCACTACAAAGGAAGTCAAATACCTAGGAATGATCATCAAGCCCAGACAAGTGGTCATGGACCCCATCAAACTTGACAGGATCACCAAATGGCCAACCCCTTCCTCAGTCAGAGAAGTCCATTCTTTCCTGGGCTTTGCCAACTTCTATTGAAGATTCATTCCCAACTACTCCAACATCACCAGACCTCTCATTGACTTAACAAAGAAAACTCACCCCTGGGAATGGAATTCCACATGCACAAAAGCCTTTGAAACTCTAAAAACCCCATTCCTTCAAAAACCAGTACTTCAACTCCCCAACACTTCTAAACCATTTGCCATTGCCACTAACACATCTGCCTTCACCTCTGGAGCCATCCTTCTTCAAACTGATGAAAATGGAGAATGGCACCCATGCTCTTATCTTTCCCAGTCCTTTGGACTGGCCAAATGAAACTATGACTGTTATGATTCTTTCTTCCTTTATTCTTTTTCCTTCACCTTGACTACACTTCACCAAGTCCTTGGTTCAACCCAACCTTGTGACACTTTATTTCCTCTTCACCTTGCTTTCTTATCCTTGCTTCTCTTGCCATGAATCATCTCTGATGACTCATTGGACAATTACTCATTCCTGCTTATTCATGATATGATGCCATCACATCACTTACTCATACATGCTTACTCATGATACAATGCCATTGCATCTATCATTAGAACTCCTATTGTTCTCTTCTTTGGGATGCTTACATACTCCTTTCCTGAGCCTGCCCTATAGCAGCCTCCAACTCCATATATACCAAGGCACCCTCTGTACTTATTCCTCACTCTTGACCTTCCAGTACATAGACCTTCCTGTCTATCTACCTTCCAGTCAATATACCCTCTATGCCTTGATCTCTGATATCTCTGGCCTATCTGGCACTTCCAGTTTCTCCTTGAGTTTCCTTGTTGCTGCTTCAGCAGCTCTTCCTGTCGCTGCTTTGACAGCTCCTCCCATCACTACTTCAGCAGCCCCTCCCATCACTGCTTCAGCAGCTCTTCTTGTCACTGCTTTGGCAGCTCCTCCTGTTGCTGCTTTAACAGCTCCTCCCATCACTGCTTCAGCAGTTTCTCCTGTCACTGCATCAGCAGTTCCTCCGGTCACTGCATCAGCAGCTCCTTCCATCACTGCATCAGCAGCTCCTTCCATCACTGCTTCAGTAGCTTCTTCCATCGCTGCTTCAGCAGCTCCTCCTGTTATTACCTCAACCTCTCCTCAACACCCTTGTGCTATCCTGGCACTTCCATGTCCCTTCGACATTCCTTTGCCATGTCCTCGAGCCTTCCTGGCACCTCCATGCCCCCTTGGTACTTCCTCATCACCTCAATGTCCTTGTGCCTCCCTGGCACTTCCACATCCTAGCATCCTCCTAATCCTGCCACATCATCCTGGTATTCCTCCACTGCTACTTTGGTAGCTTCTCAGACACCTCTATGGTGGCCCCTCTTCATCACTACTTCAGTAGCCTCTCAGACACCTCTATGGTGGCCCCTCCTCATTGCTACTTCAGTAGCTCCTCAGACACCTTCATGGTGGCCCCTCCTCATTGCTACTTCAGTAGCTCTTCAGACACCCTCATGGTGGCCCCTCCTCATTGCTACTTCAGTAGCTCTTCAGACACCCTCATGGTGGCCAGTCACTACTTCAGTAGCTCCTCAGACATCTTCACAGTGGCCTGTCCTTGTTGCTACTTTGGTAGCTCTTCAGACACCTTCATGGTGGCCAGTTGCTACTTCGGTAGCTCCTCAGACACCTTCATAGTGGCCCATCTTTGTCGCTACTTCAGTAGCTCCTCCCAGACACCTTTATGGTGGCTCTTCCTCACTGTCACTTCAGTAGTCTCTCCAGTTGCTACCTCAGTAGCTCTCCTCATCCATGTCCTTGTCTTCCTGCAGGTCTTCCAACTGGACTATACTAGGCCCTACCCAGGTCTAGCATAACAATGACATATATGACAGGGAACTACTAGCCATACTGTGCACATTAAAATGGTGGAGACAATACCTACTTGGCCCCCCATTCCCAGTACAAGTCTTCACTGACCACCAAAACCTCACCTACTTTCAAAACTCCACCATTTAAACCAACAACAAGCATGCTGGCTCCTAGACATCTCCAACTACAATCTAAAAATGATTCATGTACCTGGGAAACTCTTAGCAGGACCTGATGCATTATCTTGAAGGCTGTACTTTGCCTCCATTCCATCAGACAATGAAGGGACCACCCTTCTACCCCCTTCTCTCTTTGTCCAACTCATCAACTTTGGCCTCTAGAAAATTATTGCTGAAGCATCTGCCACTGATCCTCTAGTGGTCCAGAAACTACAAGACATTGATGACCTCCCTTACCAACTTCACTCCCAACTGTCTGATTGGCAGGTCAGGGATAATGCCCTAACCTACAAAGGATGAGTCTACATGCCACCAACTGGTGATCTTCAGAAGGATATCCTCACATGATGTCATGATCATTGTTCTGCTGGACATCCTGGCATCCTCAAAACCCATCAGCTCATCACTGAAGAATTCTTGTGGCCCAGCTTGGCCACCTTTGTTAAACAATATGTTGATGGCTGTGCTGTCTGCCAACAGAACAAGGCCATTATCCATCCTACCACACCACCCCTATGTCCAATTCCTTCCAATTCCACATTACCACTCTGCCAGGTCTCTTGTGATTTTATCACCAACCTTCCCATATCCAACTCCTTTGATTCTTTATTGGTCATGGTGGACCACAGCCTTATGAAAGGGGTAATACTTTGCCCAACCAAGAAAACTGTAACTGCTGAAGGGATAGCCTTACTATTCTACCACAAAGTTTTCACCCATTTTGGACTCTATGACAAAATAATATCCAACAGAGGACCCCAATTCATCTCCTTCTTTGCCAAAGCCCTTGGAACACTCCTAAACTATGACCTATCCCTATCTATAGCATATCACCCTCAAACAGATGGAGAAACAGAAAGAGTTAATCAAGAAATAGAAATCTACCTACAAATCTTCTGTGGAGATCATCCCTCATCCTGGTCTGAACACATTCCTATGGCTGAATTCACTCACAATCACCACCCCCACTCCACAACAGAAAAAACACCATTCTTTCTCATGATGGAATATGAATCCCATCCCTTCCCCTCAGTCACTATCTCCACCAATGTCCCTGCTGCTGACAACTGCATCAAACTATTACAAGCAACACAAGATGAAGCCCTCACAGCTCATCACCTAGTGCAACAAACCATGATCTCTAGAACTCAGAAGACTTTCATACCCTTTGTCCTTGGACAAAAGGTATGGCTAGAAGCCCAAAACCTCAAAAGATCTATCTCAAACCTGAAATTCACTCCAAAAAGAGAAGGACCATTCAAAATCACCAAAGTACTATCTCCAATCACTTACCAACTCTCTCTCCCAACCTCCTGGAATAAGATTCACCCAGTCTTTCATGCTTCCTTGCTCACCCCATATAAAGAAAACTCAATTCATGGATCTAACTTCTCAAAACCACCACTGGACTTAATAGACAGAAATGAAGAATTCAAAATTGAATGAATTCTCAAACACCAAAGAACTCTATTGGGCTTCCACTTCCTGATCTGATGGAAAGGATATTTCACCACTGATAATTCCTAGGAACCAGAAGCCAATCTGAAACATTCAAAGTCCATCCTTTCTGAATGTAAGAAACAATTTTCCTTCATCTTCTTCCCTCAAAACCTGAGATGTGGTGCCTCTAAGTGAGTGCCCCCTTGAATGAACAAAGACCAATACCTTGCTCTCCTTGCTTTGCTTTTACTCTTTGAAATTCTGGGATTCATAGTCACCATTGCCCTTTTTACTATTCACAATTATCCTTCATGATTCCAAACCCTTTAACCTTCATACAGAAATATGGACTCATGATCTACCTCCCCCTCTGCCCTCTCAAACAGCTAGCATAGAACAAATTTCAAGGAAGAATAGGGACACTGCCACTACACAGGCCAAGATGACCAAAATAATTGATGTAAGCTAGAAGACCAGAATTAAACTGGCAAGATAAGAGGCTTAGTCAGGGATGGAAAGACCAGAACATGCAATGTTATAAGATGCAATGTTGTAGGAGAGTTAGTCCAGAAGCAATAGATCAGGGGAAAGAATAAACCATAATATCATCTGGATAGAAGGCAACAAGGAAGTTAGAGAAGATTATGGATCCAAATGAAAAGTCTGGCATGTGTTGAAAGGAGACAAGAAAAGGTTAGAGTGAAAGTGAATAACTGTAACAGATGGAGTGTCACCAACATCCACCTACCACCCTTCACTGAACCATTACAGTCTAATAGACCAGTTAAATCCATAGACCTCCCTATCTATGCCCATTGTGTATGTTCAGAACTACCAGACAAGGTGTATGCCAACAAAATACTTGCCTTTACCCAAGACAATTGCCTAGCCATTCCAATCTCTGCCCACTTGGATATTGGTTCCCCTCTCTTATCCCTCTATGAAGCATTACTCCAAACCCATCACCTTTCTGTAGGAAATCCATTTTCACATGACCCAGGATATGCCTTTCTATCCTCAGTCATCTTCAATGTACACACCAACCTTACCACTTCTCTCACTCTTCTTGCACACCAACTCAAGATGGAAGAGTTCCTCACCAATCTAGATCAATATCTAAGAGGACTTTCCAATGAAACCCAATCCCTGGTAGCCCTTTCTATTGCATCCCCTCCATCTGCCTCCTCCTCCCCTCTAGATGCCAAAGAACTCTGGGTACTAGAATGAACTGAATATGCTTGGCATATTTCCAGAAGAAATTGCCCATTACTTCCTAACCATCCTTGATATCATGAAACCTGCTATCAATGCAGACAACTTGGGCATGCTCAGATCTAATGCCTGGCTTACCAATGCCCCAACTGCCTCAATTGGAGGCCAGGTCATACCTAAGGACATTGCCTAGCCCAACAAGTAAACAAGCCATCTCCTCCAAGTTCCTCCTCATCCAATAATTCATGTACCCAACCACCTTCTTACCACTCCCAAAGAAGTTCTTTCCCTCAACCAATCAGACCTCCACAATGACAACCCCTCACTGCATGTATCACCACTGGTCAAAGACCTTCCTTTCCTCATTCTCCATCACCAGGAGATGATATCTATGACAATTCAGCCTACACTAATATAACCAGATCTCCCAGAGCCCACTATGCAGACTTATAAACAAAAGAGCTTGACTCAGTGTTCAAGCATACAAAGGGGATTATGTTATGATCATTATATTACTAACTGGCTGATTACTTTATCTTCCTTAGTCACCAATTACTCATTGATGACACAATCCACTTACTCATTGCTTACCAATATGCCTACCCTTAACTTATACTAGGGATATATAAACCCTCATATTATATCCTGTAACCTTAGTCTAGATCTCCTTGAATCATATCCCTCTTCTCAGAGACTCCCTTCTACTCTTGAGTGAAGGCTACCATTGAACCCATTGAACCCTTGATCACATTCTTGCACTAGACCAAGAACTATCTCCAGTATAACTTACAGCTGGAACCCTTGAACCTTTGATCCTCTTAGATCTTTCAAGGCTACACTCAAATATGAGTGTAATACTTGCTCAACCCCCCAACAGTCCTGCTTCCTGCTTCCCTCATGCCTGTTTCTTCAACTTCCTTTCCCTCTTCTCTTCCACCAGTTCCTCTGTCTCCTCCACTTCCTCTGCCTTTCACTTCTGCACCCTCTGTTCTGGCTTTTCCTCCCCAGGCTGATCACATCTCACCTTCACCTCCTTGCATGCCACACATGCAGTGGACTTGCCAGTCCCAGCCTTATATGCTAGGTTGAACTTGGCACACCTCCCACACCTGTCCTCTCTGGCCTTGCCCTTCCCCTTGCTGGAACTCAGCCCTGCCTCTGCCTCTGCCTGCTCCCTCCAGATTTGCTCCACCTATGATTTTTTGTTAGTCCATTACCTCCATTGACTCCAGTGTGACTTACCCTCTTCTTGGCCACCTTCTTAGCCTTTGCTCATGCTCTCACAGCCTCTTCCTCTGCCAACCATCACTCCTCCTCCACTTGCCTCTGCTCCTCCTCCTTCTTTGCCTTCACACACCTCCTCCACTTATGAGACTTGGCATTCCAGATGGCCTTGTCATCATCTGGGTCCTCCATGAGGCATTTGTTGGTCCAGTTTTTGATGTTGGCAATGTCAGACATGATAGTGGGTACTAATGAGGATGCACTCTGAGTACCTGGACTATTTATCCAGTAATTCTGAACTCCATTTTTCAACTCTGATGCCAATCAACAGAGTCACGTGCTAATGGCCTTCAGGGGTTCAGGCCTAAGAGGGGGATACTCTCATATACCAGATTCCATCAAGTCAAACTCCAGTCCTCTGGACTATTCTTACTTGCTACATCTTGTCTTGTCTTCTCTGGACCAATTCTGCACTTCCATACTTACATCTCCAAATATGTTTCACTTTGACATCTCAGTTCCCCTGTCCTCTGACACCTCCATTCTTATGTCACTTCAACATCTCTATTCCTATGTCACTCTGATATCTCTCCATTCTTGTTTTACCTTGATACTCTGTTACTCCTGTTTTACCCCCATACCTTTGCACATTGTATGTCTACCCAATCTTGTTTCCATCTTAACAATCTGCCTCCAACTTACTGTATAATCTCCATACTTCTGTCCTGTATACCTCAGTCTGAATATCAACAGAACTTGACATTCTCCACCTCTGCCCATTTCCATCCTACTTCATCAAACTTGACTCTCCTCATCTTGTTTGTCATCTCTTGAGTTCTTAGTAACTCTCATCTGATCTTTGACCCTCCAAAATCAGGACACCAAACCTATGCAAGGCACACCACATAAGGTGAAGCCAAGTCCCAGACCAACTAATACAACAAACTCCAGCACTCTAGAGTTACTTGGAGCATGTTTAACAATGTCACAACAATGCATGCTACCAAGGAGGTGCTGTGGCTGTGCTCTTTTACTAGTGACATTTTCATCCTGGATGACATTCCAAACACATTATTTTTAGATAATCAGTCAGCCATTGCACTCACCAAGGACCATCAGTACCATGTGTGTACAAAGCACATAAACATTCATTTTCACATCATACACTGGGTACTTGACAATGGCAAAATTGCTTATATTCTGTTCCACAAATGACATGGTAGCCAACACCCCCACCAAAGCCCTCTTATCTCCAAAGGTCAAGCATTTTGTGGCAGACTTGGA
>JBBPKJ010001372.1:0-11147 GCA_038089195.1 Brasilioporus rufonigricans | reverse complement strand
TTAGAATATTTAGATAATTACCTATTAGAAAATGAGCACAACAGGTGGATCTAGCACACAGCTATCCAGAGATAACAAGCTCAGTTGCATGCAGGAGAATGGACTCTAATATTCACCTATCGAGAGATAACAAGCTATGTATAGTCAGCTTGTGTAAGTAAAGCATATGGTATGAACAGCTCACCTCAGTCATGTGCAGGAGAACGGACTGAGGAGTGCCAGGTCAAGAAGGTACATCTTATATACAGTAAATCATTATTGTATTGAACAAAGGAGATAAAAGGATCATATGCAAGATCTGTGTTAGCAATGTACACAGGTATGCAGAAAGATTAAAGTATGTGGTATGGAGAATGGAATGACCATGCAGTCTGTAAGTAAGTGGGAAATGTATCATACAGACCATGTGTGCGTCCAGTGATCGATGGTGTCAGTGCACTCGTGGCTGTGTGTGCGCTTGGTAATTCCAACATTACCTACGCTTATTCGCTTACATAAGCACTACTCACAGTACTGTAGTTCTTACCTTAGTGACTACTTTACTAGGGTATTCTACACACATCAGTTCTGCATGGCCCTTGTACTATTTCTTCCGATTTTCACAATCACCTTTGGAGAGACAGCCCGTTGTGAGTACACTAGTTGCCCTCTGTTTATAGTTATGGATGTCATATGCGCTTGTGCCATTCCGTCGCATTGCTACAGCAACGTGTCGGAATTGGCAAGCGCACGCACAGCCATGATCGCGACCCGCACTGTCAGCGACCGGTGTGCACAGGGCCCAACGCGCCACATTGCCCGCGTACCTACAACTCGTATGGACTGCCTATTCATCCGTGATAGCCCTTACTCGTGATCCTTTACCCCTCGTCGGGCACAGTAGTGATTTTTCGTATATAGTTTATACCGTTTGACAGAACTCCTCAGTCCGTTGTACCGCACGCGACTGAGGTGAGCTTCTTTATACCGTATCCAGTACCTAGTCGAGCTGACCGTATGTAGCTAGCCGTCTCTCGATAGGTAAATACACAATATAGTCCGTTGTACCGCACGCGACTGAGTTAGCTGTCTCTCGATAGCCGCGTGCCACCTATAGTGCATATTTCTACACAACGTGGAGTATATCGTACGTTCTTTATGCTCTGGCCATCCTTGATGTTTCACTTTTTCGTTTATACCTGTCGTGAGCGCCATGTTCTAAAGTTCTACTCATATTTTACTTACACCTTTTTTCCCGGCCCCGCATTCCGAGTGTCTAAACGAAATTGGTATGTTCCTCGTCCGTGCCCCATATGTCGCTCATTTCTACTATCCCCGCGGACTCAATCTCTACCTTTGCAACTAATCTCGTACGTTTCTTACCCCCAAAGGCATGTCAAAAGCTTCTGCGACGTTGAATTCCGCAGTGGACGATTATATTTGTAACGTGGGTTGACAATGGCCAGACACGGCGAGCTCGTCTCATATTTCTGGTACAGACTCGTCCTCGATAGCTTCATCATATGCTATAGTCCTCGTCGGATGGCCAGGGTGTCTCCTGGCGTCCACTTTTCAAGGTTGGTATGTCTTCTCATACGAGATGGCAGGTTCATTTGCGATTCGTGTTTATCGTCCCTCCTCTGACTGATCTTGCAGCTATTTTATTCTATGACATACGCTCATATGCACAGGCGACTGTTAATTCCCCACTTTGCATTGTGTGCTGGTACGTCATCTTGCGCAACGCAATCATTGTTCCGTTTCTCATGTGAAGACACGATCTTAGGACCACGTTCACCTTAGTAAGCACTACACCGTCTGACCGATGTCTCGGAGACATGTGACGATGATACGCCGGCAAAGAAACATGCCCAACTAAGCGTGACGAATCCACCGATGACATATTCCGGTTTGTTCCTTGACGGTCTTTATGCGGGCTTTCGACGCCGTTTCTTGCTGTCATGGGCCAACCTTTCGTACTCAACTCCAAGAGCGACAATCTCGATGCGCGATCTTGGTCTGCAGGTGGACATACGGACATCCAGTCGGATATGGGCCCAGAGTTGAACCCACTTGGAAGGAAGCGAACAGTCGCATGAATTCGCATGTGAACCAAACGACCGATCAGACCAGCCCTGGTTCATGGGCAGGTTAGTAAGAATTTGACTCGTTCGGGGCGTACATTAACCCTGGGAGTCTAAATCCAAGGACCGTCATTTCGGAGTCGCGTTAACTCCCCTCGCGCCGCACTAGCACTTTTCGATCGGAGAGTTAAGTACAAGCTGTATACAGTCGACTCCCTCTTAACCCATACCCATCGGGAATTGCTGCAGGGGTATGGGTTAAGAGGGAGTATGGGTTAAGACCCTAGGGTGGGATCATTGAAAAACATTGCACTTGTACAGAAGTAGAGTGATTAGGAATGATATCTGACTATTCCTTCGAAGAAAAATAGCTATGAAACTAGTATCCTTCATGTTCCGCATTCACACTCATCCAACATATGCCTGTAAAGGGCGCACGTGATTTTGTTCGTCTCGCCGTCATCCACCCTCCACATTGTCCCAATAACAGAGCGGAATCCGACAAACTGCATTGCCAATGCGAGATGGATCACTTCATCTGGGCTCTCTTCGTCCCCGGCTGTTGTGTGACATGCAGAAAGGTAGGCAAATTCAGGATCCTTCAAATTGCAACCAATGATGTGCTTGATCGTGAAGTGTCCATCCTGGAGGGCGAACGCAGACTTGAACAGTTCTTTACGATTTGCGACACTGTGACATGCAAAGTGTACCCATTGGTTCTTCCTGAGCTCCTCGGTGACCTGTGAGGCGTAGGATTCATTACCCTCGAAGTGTGCGAACGCGGCAAGACCATTGATGCACCGACTAATGCTAGCTAGGTTGGTGCTGACTGAGGGGAGTTCATAGTGCTCTGTAGCATTCGCTTGACCGATGGCGACGAAACGTTTCATGTTGCTCATGGATTTTGATAGTCGTGGCTGTCTAGTGAGAATAAGAGCACCCAAGGTGGGGGTGTAAGAGGAGACATAGCCTGAGAGATTGGCGAGATTCTGTTAACCCTTCCTATGTGCGCCAGCATAATTCAGGCCGTTGTTGCCCTCTGCAGCCATTAAAAAAATTGTTTTGGGCAATAACAAAAAAATTATTATATGTAAATTACTGTATTTGGTATCATTAAACTTAAACATATGGGTTATCACCTTCAGAAACAGGTATGGATATGGAGTATGGGATAAGGGTGTGAAATCACTGCAAACCAACTTGGGAAATCCAAAAAAGCTATGGGTTAGAAGAGAGTATGGGTTAACTGGGGTATGGGTTAAGAGGGAGTCGACTATATTCAAAGTCCTCATAGGCACCAAAACACTCCCGTACCACGACAAACATTCTAAGCTACGAAAGTGGTTGCAAGCATTAGTCCATAACTGTCTACTCACTCATACACACAATACCCCCGCCATGACGGACGTTCGTGGTCCGGGTCCAAGACAATGCCGTACATCATCACAGCCACGCTGATCCATCATTCCGAGGTGCGAATAAAAGCATTTCCCCGCTAAGTTAGACTGGGCGACCTGCACCTGAACAAGAACGGCGATCTTGTTGTCTTGGTTAGATATGTGATCAGACGACGTAGTGTTAGGCCACACAATGGCGGTGCATGATGCTTCGAGACGTTGAACAACGCCATGCACCAGAGATCGCCCGATCCCTCTGCGTTGATATGCGGGAAGAACGCCCAGCGTGAGAAGGGTGATGTGCGGCCGAGAAAGACCGGAGCTCGGTTCGGAGCATTCAAGTTCCTCGTCGGTTCGAGTATCCCGAAGAACAAGTTCTCCGGCCGAGCTCGGTTGTGAGGGGCCCATGGCTGCCGAAGCGAAGCCGATAATAGTACCGCGGTCCGTCGCGACGAGGCAGAGCTGTCGCGGGTTGATGAGGAGTTGGACAAAGAATGCGGCTGGATAGGAGACAGGTAGGAGGTCGCGCTGCGTGCAACGGAGACATGGTCAGACGAAAAAGCGTTGCGTGTGCAGAGATAAGGAGCGCTCACGTGCAGTGCGCGCACATGAGGGAGGTCGGACGATTTCATGACGCGCAAAGCGACACATTCAGGTGGGGAGGTCGGTCGTGCAACATCCTCGCAACGGCTGGCGCTCATAGTGGGGGTGCTGCAACGAAGGGTAGGCAAGAAAAGAGTAACGTGACGATTTAAATTAATGTTGAAGAACCAGAATGCTTCCCGAGTCGGCACGATTCGGAAGCGACGAGGGGGCCAAGGAAACTCTCGTCACTACAGCATGAGCACAGACATCCCGTGATCCATAGCGTGATACTCACCCTATTGCATGCAGGCCGAAGGACTAGAAATCTGGGGGATTGAACGGTCTAGGCCCGCTCAGATTCTTATCGCAGTGTGATCCTGGAAAACATTGCCCCTTTCAACCATTTGTCATTGTCAGTTAAAGTTTTGTGGTTGCACTGACCCATTTGTCACTCGAGTGGTGGTCAGAGATTTGGGTGCTTTCCTTGATTACAACAACGGGCCTTGAGTAGCTTGAGCTTGAGTGTTGCTTGCCCTGCCTCCATTTCAGTGCGGATCTGGTGAAGACACAAACTGAGCCTAATGGAAACTAATATGTACCTCAAAGTAGCAGATACACGCCCTCGTAAACTTTCGCGCAGAGTTCCCAGTACCTTGCAGAATGGATGCCCAGCAGTGATTGATGGACGTTGTGGAAGAAGGCAGGGCTATTACTAGCGTCCCGATGGGCCAGCGCTCCGCGTCGGCAATGACGTGGGAGACGGTGAAGCAGTGGGATCCGTGGGGTCGACTCGCAGGTTGCTCTCCAGTTCTGTCGTCGACATGTCATTTGCTACTGTACCTCGCCGTGCCATTCGTGCAGCGCGACTTGCGCGGTTCTTTTCGACATCACTGCCGGCTCGCTACGAAAACGTGCTCGTATCGAGACCTGAGCCCGGCGTGGCTCTCATCACTCTCAACAGACCCAAGGCCCTAAACGCCCTCAATGCTGCCCACTTCAATGATATCGCTGGTGCGCTGAAGGAGGCAGATGACGATGCCAGCGTCGGCGCCATGGTGCTCACAGGTTCAGACAGAGCTTTCGCAGGTGCGTGCTGCGTTCCGTGCTGTCGAATCCACTTGACACCATCGCACAGCCGGAGCCGATATCAAGGAAATGAAAGACAAGTCATGTAGAGTCCGATCTTTGTCCTCTGCGGCACGCTCACGTAGGTCCCCTTCTAGTCGCCGATGTATACACGTCCAACTTCCTCGCCAACTGGGAGGTCATCTCCAAACTCAACAAGCCCGTCATCGCCGCAGTCAGTGGCTACGCGGTATGTGTTCGCGTTCCCCCAGATCATCTCGCGTTGACGATCGTAGCTCGGTGGGGGTCTCGAACTGGCACTTCAAGCCGACATCCTCCTCGTCTCGCCTTCCGCGCAGCTCGGGCAACCCGAGATCAACCTTGGCGTCATCCCTGGCGGTGGCGGCACCCAACGTCTCGCACGTCTCATCGGTAAATCTCGCACGATGGAGCTGGTCCTCACGGGCCGTACGATCAGTGCAGACGAAGCTGAGAAATGGGGACTCGTTAGCAGAGTCGTACCTGAAAACATTGGGGTTGTCAATGCCGCGGTTCAGATGGCCGCAGGTATCGCCGACAAAGGACGTGTGGCCGTTGCTGCCGGAAAGGAGGCGGTCAACGCCGCATTACAACTATCGCTCGCGGAAGGGCTGAGGTTCGAACGCAGGTTGTTCCATTCGCTGTTCGCGACCAAGGATCAGAAAGAAGGTGGGTCTTGGAGAGATGCTTGTGTCTCGCGAATGGTAGCCTTACAGATTTATTCAGGGATGGCTGCATTCGCCGAAAAACGTAAACCCGAGTGGTCACATTCATGAACTGTCTTGAAAGAGGGCTGTGCCTTACAAGTACACTTTTGACCCAGGTACTGTCGAGATATAACGGGTTTTGGTATTGTCGAACCTTTGCTCCCACATTACGAGCAACATACGCTCAGACCCCCGTAAAAATTGGGTGTGTACATGCGCGAGACACGCTGACTACTCTCACCAAAAGTGTTGTGGGTGGTGGAACTGAGTGCTGTCACAGGGCTTGGTATAGGCCAACGGTATAGGTATTCGATGCTATTGTACACGGCAGACGCGTGGCTGTAGACATAACTGAGGGTCAAGGCGTCACGCATATGCGCTGTGTTCGTTGCAAATCAAAAAGTGACGGGATAGCATGACTTTTTGTGCTCTGGCCAGTGTTGCTTTTGGTGTACCGCTTCGTACTAGGTAAGAGGCCAGCTACACTTTGAATAAGAATGCCATCTCACGTATACTGCCGACTTGCACCTAGGAGCCCGCCGATAGGTCAGCATTGCAAATCTCAGTACTAGGACTCGGCCAAGATATGTCACTTGCCTACTGCATTGTTTGAGTTCTGGGCCAACCGAAGCTGCCCGACGATCACATCCCCGAAAACCCCACTGGTTTAGGGGCTTTTCGAGCGTGTCTTTTAGCGCTCTGGACAATACGATCATTTCACAGCGGGCTATCAGCTTCGAATAGATCACAAGTGGAGCACGCATACAGTGTCCCTTTCAGAGATTGGTAGCAACGGTCGGAGGTTTCTCCTGAAATTTGGCCATTATAGCGACGCTGCCATGTGTTGAGTTTGGGGATGAGCTTTGTCTTGACGACCTCCGGAATTGCAGCGGCTCCCTGCAGGGCGAGGAGCGTCGAAAAGAACTGACAAACTTCAGCGATGACTTCCGGTTCGGAAGGATCGCTCATTGCGTTGGCTATCCGAGTGGCTTGCAATACGACCAAGTCGGATGCAACTGGCGTTTTTTGATAGCGAACAAAGTAGGGACTGCGGGTATGTATATTTGATAAAGCGATGACTGCGGTGGGATCACGGTACCGTCGCTGTGTTGTATGGAGTCGTATATTTCTTATACTGGGCGACTAGTTGGGGAAGATACTTTGCAGAGAATTCACTGTTATGGGAGATTGCAATGTGCAAGCTGGCGTGTCATCGGGGCCTTTGCTCACCTGTAAACCACTTCTGCTTCGCGGGGCGGCCACATTTTTAAGAGACTGAGCTAACATTCATCAAGACAGCACTGAGCTAAAACACACCCGGCGGCTGAGATCCGCGATTCTGCACTCTTTGGATCTGACATCAGGGTTCGACGGGTCGTTTGTGAGCCTACAATGTCTGGCGATCGACTGAGGGGTGACATTCAACATGTCCTGTACTTCTGCTGGACTTAAGGTCTCCATAATCTACTAGAGCAGATCAATGGACGTTGACAAGTCACGTGCTTATGTACGGGACGTGAATTCGGCTGACGCGTCACCACCATCATTGCGCTTACTCAGCCCCTGGGCTTGAAGGCAGGTGAGTACAGCAACGACTTTATCAATCACGTCCATGTCCTCAGCAGCGACTCCCGAAACCGTTTCTTTCTCAGTCAGTTTTCGCGGTACAACACATGAGGTATCACTGCCGTCCGATGTACCCGTGACACGTCTAGAAGTCCTATTGGAAGAGCTGACGTCGGTGCCGACGACCCACCAGAAGCTCTTGTTTCGAGGGAAAAAGGTCCAGCACGCGGAGGACCTCACGTTAGCTCAGATCGGTCTCAGGGATGGACTAAAGGTCCAGATGCTAGGATCGACTGCGCAGGAAATAACCTCCCTTAACGTAACCGAGTCGGAATACCAACGGAAGGAGAGGATCTTGCGCGAGCGGGCCCTTAAACCACAAGTCAAGGTACGCATTTCGTGCACGCCAAATAGACCCACGCGTGGCCTGACTTTCGATCGTAGGTCCGCTCTACCAGTTCTTCCACCATTGCCTCGGCGACATATGTCTTCCATAAGATCGAACCCCTAAGTCACTTGCCAAAGCCAGAAACGGCGCTCGAACGATTGACCAAACTTTCGAACGATCCAGCAATTCGCCACATCATGCAGAAACACAAATTTTCTGTTGGTGTATTGACCGAACTTGCTCCTCACGAACAACCTCATCTACTAGGACTCAACATCAGCGCGGGACAATCCATTAAGCTGCGCATACGAACGGATGCATATGATGGCTTCAGACCATATTTGGAAGTTCGTCGTGTGCTCTGCCACGAACTGACACACAACGTATGGAGCGAGCATGATAACAACGTGAGATATGATGGCTTTTCGCGATCGGTGTACTGAAAGTGATTTATGGTATGACGTACTCTAGTTCAAAGAACTCAACTCGCAGCTGAACAGGGAAGTTGCCGAGTTCGAAGCTGCACAGAAGCGTGGAACACACTACCTATCGGATTTGAGGGGTGCATACGAGCCCTCGTCAAACGAAGAAGCTGAAGCACTAATGAATGTCCTCGGAGGAAATGGAATACCATTAGGAGATTCAGTCGAAGACAGGCGCCGCCGAGCGTTGGAGGCTGCTACTGCACGTTTGAGAAAAGAAGATGAGGAACTGGAGAAGAGCTGTGGCACGACGGAGTAAGTCACACAGATGTTGACGTGTACTAGGACATCGTAGATAGCATGGCCCTCTGGGCTGGAGGCTGGTTCTCAGGTTCAGCGCTTGAATGTTCATGCTTTTAATGACAGGTACGGGTCTATTCCCTCCTAACGGATCCCCTCAGGACCCTGGAGAGGCTGTGAGGTGTCTGTTACCAGGGAGTATACTGGAGTACTCAAGAGGTAACCAGGGTCTACAAGTCAATTCGGGATATGTATCCAATGTCCATACTCTGGCAGGGTACTATCATTGTACTGGTAATGCAAACCGCACGTGCAATGCAAAATGTTCAGAACACTACATTCCACATATTCTGTAGACTCCAAAAAATTAAGGGAGATAGGTATACATGTATTCAAATCATGGACAAGAAATTGGCATGAGTTGAGAAGAGTGATGTGTTACAATCTGTCATTTTCTGTCGAGATCAGCAGTGGTATTGACATTTCAGCCCCAGATCCAAGAGATCCTGCTTCTTGTAACGTTGAAGAGCACTTCTATGCTTGAGACAATATCTTCTTGAATGCCAGGAGGTACTCATGAAGAGACACAATGTCTGGAGAGCAAGGATGCAAAGGATGATCACACAAGTGAGCAAGTAGTGCACTGAATTGCATAGAACTAGCTAAGGTACATGACAATGACTCTGGGGTCTTTTGTAGTACAGTTTTAGAGCGGAGAGTTAAGAAACACAAACAACGGTCAATCACTGCATGGACCAAGCTACTAAAAGAAGTCATCCAGGCTAGAACGTTGGACTCGAACCAACAAAGGTAATGACCTGGTGACTGTGATAAGATCAGAGCACGCAATGTATGAGAGAACATTGTAGGAGAATTAGTCCAAGTATGGAGCCGTTGGAATAGAGGAGTCAAGAGGACATTGTCCACATAGAATATGACTAAGAAAGAGTTGTAAGAAGTGTAGGCAAAAGGGAATGCATGGTTATGACAGAAGGAGATGATGAATGTGTCACGGTAGACGGAGAAAATTGTAACACTTCTAATTTCAAAAACTGAAACTGGGAGGTCATGGATAAGTCCATGTAGATTCTCTTCAGTAAGTATCAGAGGATGCCACTCACCAGATGAAGCTGCAAAATCAATTCTTGATGAGCAAGTCAATGTAGATTGTCACACTTGAGCACATCTATGACAAATTTGAATTTCCTCCTTGGCACCAGAAGCTGAGCACAAGGAACTTGCAACACCAAATTTCAAAGTCTGTAGGTGTCGGATGTGTGACCCAGTGTGACGAAAAGTTTGCATTGTATGTGCAAAAGATGGCAAAACTCGGAATTAGTCTACATGCTGAATGCACACCAGAAAAAATCTGGAAAAATGCTCAGTAGATGGAATGCTGTTATGATTTGCCTTCTTTTCCTTGCCCTTACCTTTGTTCCCACGATACTTAGCCAACCCTTAGCTAAGTCCTTTGCTTCTTCGCCACAATTAGATCTTCTTTGCCTCATGTTCACCCTTGCTTCTTTGTTACTTGTTTCACCACCTTGCTTCTTTAATCTCTGCCCATGCTTCTTAGTCACACTCTTCTGATCTTCTCGTGGCTCTCTGCTTCCTTGCTTCCTTTGTTCCTTTGATCCTTGTCTTTGTTCACCTCTTTTGGCTTTCCCATTGTTCTCTTAGTTTGGACACTTGGTCCGTGCTTGCTTCTTCGCACTATATAAACCCTAGCACTTGTAGTCTTAGTCCTTACTTTGTATCTCCCTGGGATTTCACCAGATACCTAGAGTCCTCAATCCTAGACCTTGTCCCATTGATCCTATGGTGGTATCCACTCCACACTCATAGTTCTTCACCCTCATCATCCTTAGTTCCTCGTCTATGGTGGTGTCCACTCCACATCCTTAGCTCATCATCATCACTAAACATTGAGGCAACCCATCCAGGGCAACCTTTGGACCTACCCAGTTCAAATGTAACAAATGCCATGGT
This sequence comes from Brasilioporus rufonigricans, assembly GCA_038089195.1. Taxonomy (NCBI): domain Eukaryota; kingdom Fungi; phylum Basidiomycota; class Agaricomycetes; order Boletales; family Boletaceae; genus Brasilioporus; species Brasilioporus rufonigricans. The sequence goes on along the minus strand of JBBPKJ010001372.1, from coordinate 626 downwards.
CTGAATTCACAGATTGAACCCAAGGAGAGTAAGTGTCTTTGTGAAGATGTTAGAATGAAAATAGTGATTTTTTTGCACATCCAGGGCACTAATACATCTGCAGAAAGAGCACCACCTGGCAAGCCTAGCCAACAGTGTGGCATGCTGCTGGGTGCTGTTCAACAGAGTCCTGGCATTGACTAAAGGGGAATATACCATTTATGGACTAATGTCATGTTGTGACAGTGCTTGAAAGATTGGTAGCCTTGCTAACAACAGGATCCACAAGATTATCATGATACAGTCAAGTCAAGTGATATGATTCAGTATTATGCTTGTAGTAGTCCACCACATATTTAGAACTTAGTGTTGAGGATGCAACAATCCACCATACAGGTGGTTTAGCATAGTGGAAAGCCTTTTGGACTCACTGAAGCTGGTTGGGCTTGTGGGCATGTAGTGGTTCTGGTTAAAGAGTATATTTGAACTCAGACATTGAGTCTGAATTTATATAGTGTACAGGTATGTGGTCACATGACCATTAGGCTACACTACTGTAACTATTATTAGTGAAGTGCTGCATTACATTGTAGTGCATATTCAACACTTCCCCATGTTTTGTGTTATGCTAGACCTGGGTAGGGGCT
>JBBPKJ010001370.1:0-11157 GCA_038089195.1 Brasilioporus rufonigricans | reverse complement strand
GTGTGACTGCAATAATGGCACAAACACAAGGACTGCAGTAGCAGCCACATATCTTCACTGATGTGGATTATTTTTTTTGGAGATAGTGTATGTATATACAGTGACTCCAAAAATCATTGCAATGTTCATCTCAAATGCAAAGTATACAGTGTCCTGCTGGCATATGTGGGAATTTCACTTAGGTTTGGTGAGACTAAAGTTAGTACTTGCCAATGGCTATAAGTGGGTCCATGGATAGTGCAATTTGGTTCAGGGCTGGCTGAGATATGGCCATTTCAATAAGACAACACCATTGCAATGGTTTTTTCACTTTTGATTTGAGACATAAAATCTTGAGAAAATCACATGATATTGGGTTATATTTGGTCATACAAATAAAGGTACATATACAACAAGTATGTCTGAGTTTGAAAATATTCCCACACTTCTTGATTTTCAACCATTATCACTATGCAATCCCTTTCTACCATCCAAAAGAATACCATCCTCTTTATGCTTGATCCTGGTCACTCTTCACATTCCATTGAGTCCAGTACTGGTATTCACCACTCCACCATATCCAGACTTCATGTCAAGAAATGTTCTAACCTTCAAAAGTCTCTTGGATGTCATCTAGCCAAGCTTTCTCCTACTAATATTCAACATACTATCTATTTTATTTTCTTTGGTAAAGCCAAAACTGCTGTCCAGGTGACCAAAACTCTTTCCAATGTCAGCAACAAACCTCCCTGTTCAACTACTATCTGCAAGCACTTGAAGAAGTCTGGTATTACAGCCCCACATCATCAAGAAACCCTCTCCAAACTTAAGAGTTCCATTGACTAGTCTATTATTTAGCCTCTTACTTGCCCTCTTCCATGTCCATTTGCATCCATCTGACTCCACATGATTGATTTTGATCTTATCAGACCATACTATCTTCTTCCAGTCCTCCATACTCCAGGTTTTGTGTGCATAGGCAAAGTTATGACAAGCGTCATAATGTTTGATAAAGAGAAAAGGGTGTTTTTTCTTGACTACTGCTTTCATGCCAGACTTTTTCAAGTGCTAACAGATGGTTTTTGAGCAGAGAGGTTTGTTGATGACATTGGAAAGAGTTTTGGTCACCTGGACAGCAGTCTTGGCTTTACCAGAGGAGATAAAATAGATAGTATGTTAAATATTAGTAGAAGAAAGCTTGGCTAGATGACCTCCAAGAGACTTTTGAAGGTTAGAACATTCCTTGACATGAAGTCTTGATATGGTGGAGTGGTGAATACCAGTACTGGACTCAATAGAATATAAAGAGTGACCAGCATCAAGCATAAAGAGGATGCTATTCTTTTGGATGGTAGAAAGAGATTACATAGTGATAATGGTTGAAAATCAAAAAGTGTGGGAATATTTTCAAATTCAGACATACTTGTTGTATATGTACCTTTATTTGTATGACCAAATATAACCCAATATCATGTGATTTTCTCAAGATTTTATGTCTCAAGTCAAAAGTGAAAAAACTGTTGCAATGGTGCTGTTATATTGAAATGGCCATATCTCAGCCAGCCCTGAACTAAATCACATGATCCATAGACCCACTTATAGCCATTGGCAGGTACTAACTTTAGTCTCATCAAATCTAAGTGAAATTCCCATATATGCCAGCAGGACACTGTATACTTTGCATTTGAGATAAACATTGCAATGGTTTTTGAAGTCACTGTAGATTAGTATGGTGCATAATGGAGTCTCTAGGTAGTCAGCTCACCTCAGATTTGAGTGGACAAAGTCTGAGGTGCAAAAAGGGAACATGCAACTGCTATGATGCTGATCACCTAGAGGTCACCGACATTGTACAGTTGCTAATATGGAGATGGTAGCTGGAAATCCTAACCCTAACCCTAGTGTAGTACTATTATAGCTGCTTGGTATGGTCCAAGACTTTGGAGCTGCCCTCCTGTGCTTGATAGAAGTCAAACAATTTTAGTATAGTAGCCAATAGGATATTGCCTCCAACTCAAGCTATCTATTTTCTTGCTGTAATGGCCAAGGCCCACCAAAAACTTGCTGTAGCACAGGCATGAGCAGCAAGATGAACTCAGTCCTCAACTCAACATCCAATAATGGGTCCAGACTGACTTGGAGGACAACACCTGATGGGCAGACACACTTAGCCACTTCCACAATGGACTTGGATGGTGATGGGAACATGTACTCTGATTGTGGATATATGGGTGGTGTCAATCATTACATTCTGGGCTCAGATCAAGGAGATGAAACACACACAGACTCAAACATAGCTTTCAATGCTATTGACAGTAGTTTTCTAGATGGCATCATGACAAGGAGCACATTTGCAATAGGAAAAATATTCTTCATTTTTTTACAGGATGCCAATTCTCTTGTACAAAATTGGCAGTCTCTAAGTGATCAGAACCATAAGTATGTCATGATTATATAAAAGCCTGTTTAGCAACACATTGGTGGGCTAGTTTCATTGTTTAGCTTTATTTGACTAGTGGTGGAAAATCCAGCATCATCTTCCAGGATTGAATTGGAGATAACAATATCCCAAACCTTCTCCTCTCATCATGATGATCCAATCACTTCACTTGTTGGCTAATCCCACCCATATTGAACTTGTTTGACAGTGACATGACACCATCTACAAGTTTATACACTCCCTCATCAGCATCCTCAGTCAAACAGCTAATCTCATGACTGAAAAGGTGCAGTTAGAAGGCAGAGTGAAGTGGACAGATGAGGAAGTGGACACACTACTGACCTTTCTTGTAGAGCACAACTCAGAATGTGGAGACAGTGGAAACTTCAAGCAAGTGACTCTCAATGCAGCCATGACATATCTGAGACCTCTCTTGAAATTTGGCAAGTCCAAGGACAGCAAGAGTGTCAGGTACAAATGAAACCAGGTAAGTCACTAGACTGTCACATACCCAGTGATTTTTACCTGATCTTGCAGCTCAAATCTATCTGTACAATCATCTCTACCTGGCACATGAAATCAGGGGTTCACTGGAATAATGAGCATGATGTAGAATACCCTAGTAAAGTAGTCACTAAGGTAAGGACTACAGTAGTGTCCGATGTAAGGTAGTGCTTATGTAAGCGAATAAGCGTAGGTAATCATCTAAGTATTCCAACACATGAAGCCAACATTGAGCATATGGGCAGTACAGTCAGATCTGTGGACAACAAATCAATTGAAGAGATCTTTGAGGACATTTTTGCCAAGGTATGTTTCATGCTAATTGATTTAATATGCTGCATGCTAATCCCCCTAATCTTTCATTTCATAGCACCCCCTGATGAAGGACTTTAGGAATGGTGGCTGGCAATATCTTGACCAGCTGGATATAATATACCCACCTGCAGCATCTTCTGGATTCATGGCATATGCTGGTTCAGGCAAAAAGGCATCATCTCACTCCCAATCCCATATTCCACCAGCAGACAGCACCATGGATGATGATAGAGATGCTGATCCCATGGGTCTTGAACAATTTGCAGCTGTAGACATCAACAAGCTGCCAGCTGTTGATCCAAACCTTCTCAACACCATTAGTGTAGAAATATGTACTAGAGATGGCACATAGCTATCAAGAGACAGTGTTCTCAGTTGCATGCATTACAACAGACTCATATTGGTAATTACCTATCAAGAGACAGTGTTCTACATACAGTCAGTTTGAGTAGGTAAAGAGTACAATATGAAAAGCTCACCTCAGTTGCATGCATTACAATGGACTGAGGTGTTCTAACATGAATGGTATAGACTATAGACAAAAAACTACTACTGTGTCCAACAAGGGTCATCAGTAAGGGCTGCATCAACAATATGGGAGAATAAATATACACGGTATGGGTGAACAGAGTGTCCATATGACAGTAGGTATGCAGGCAATGACAGTGTGGGTTGCGATCATGGCTGTGTATGCGCTTGCCAATTCCAACAATTAGTTCAACTGCCACAGCAATCAACTCCATTCTGCCCATGCCTCCCATCCCATCCACATCTCCCATCTCATTCATGCTTTCCATCCTGTCTGCACCTCTCATCCCATCTGCACCTCCCCTCCCATCTACACCTCCTATCCTGTCTGCACCCCCTGCTCCAGGTGGGACCCCTATACCTGTCACCCCCAGGACTAAAAAGTCCAAATCAAAGGCATTTGCCATATCCCAACCCAAGAAATGTCTGGTGTCAGAGATATCAGGCAATAACTCTGAGAGATCATCCCTGCCCTTATCAACCAACCTTCCACTATCTTCACTTTCATCTCCTGCCCCCTCCTCATCCAAGCAGAGCTGCAGGAGTTCAAGCAATGCTCAGGTGGCACCAGGTGGCAGTTACAAGGGCACAACCAGCATTGCACTCCATGCTCTTAATTCTAGCATCCAGCACCTTGGTGACTTGTTCACTGAAAATTTACATGATCTGTACAAAGATGTAGAAAGTGCAGTTCCCCTTCTCTACCATGTTAATGGAATACCAGATGAGCATAAGCATTTCATGAATATGTACATGTTGTCAAACCCTGCCATTGTAACTGTATTCATAAACCTTCCTTCTGATGCTGACCATGCTACTTACACTTCTGACATGTACAATCAATACCAACAGACAGTGAGGACTAACAATGCAGGTCACACAGGTACTAGTAGCATGGACATGTGAGTTGTACATATGTCTGCACTCTTTGTATTATAGGAAATAAGCACTACAGGTGAGGCATGCAGCTATTGAGGGACAATGATACTCAGTTGTGTGTGGTAGAATGGACTAAAGGGTAATATTCACCTATCGAGGGACAACAATACTATGTACGGTCAGCTTGAGTAGGTAGTAAGTATGATATGAAAGGCTCACCTCAGTCACATGTGGTAGAACAGACTGAAGTGCTCTGTGTTGAATGGTACAATATATATATGATAACCACTATTGTGTCTGATGAAGTGACTAGAGCACTATCAATGAGTTGCATATGATCAAGTCAAGGTGTCAAGTTACAAGATAAGGTAAAATAGATAGTCCATATGAAGTCCATATGATGGTGGATATACAGGTGACATTGCATGCTGATCTATGCAGGCACTGGTTGGTCGACTGAGCCAGTTCTGCTCATGCATGTGCATGTGCTTGCTTATCTCGACACTCCCCCTCAAGCCACACACAGGCTGAGTTCAGCTGCAAAGTGCTTGACCTTCAGGAATGGGAGGGCTTTGGTAAGCATGTCAGCCATCATGTCATTCGTAGAACAGAAAATGAGCTGAATTTTACTGTCATCAAGTATCCAGCAAATGAAATGGAAATGAATGTCAATATGTTTTGTTCTAGCATGGTACTGATGGTTCTTAGCTAGCACAATCACTGACTGGTTATCTGAAAACAATGTGGTTGGTGCATTGTCAGGAGTGAAAACTTCACCAATAAAAGAGTGCAGCCACAGTGCCTCCTTTATAGCGTGTGTCACTGCAACATACTTGCTTCCAATGATGCATAAGGAAATGATCTTCTGCTTCTTCAATGCCCAAGACACAGCTCCTGCATCAATCAGGAACACATACCCTAATATGGCCTTGCAGTCCTCTGCCATGCTACCATCCATGTCCATATTTCCCTCCAAGTAGCTCCATATGTCTCTTGATTGACCTTGCTTGCCCATATGGCCTCCTGGTGCTGTATTTCAATCTGGTGGGTCCGTTTCATCAGCTTGCTGGTTCCTGATGCTTCTAGTGGTTTCCTGGTCGCTATGGACATCATCTGGTGCATGCAGATTGCCACTTTGGTCATCTGGCTTGTCTTGAGCCTCTCCAGGTGAGTTCTCCTCCTCCTGGCACTCTAACCATCTGCAATTGTGTTCTGACAATCCTGATAGCTTCTTCAGCCATTCCAAAGCGTCCTTATTGCGTCCAGACATCACCAACACATCCGCTTCACCTCCCAGGTCACTATGGGCATCCTGGACCCCTTCTGGTGAGTTCTTTTTCTTTGGTTGCTCTAACCATTTTTTGGCACATTCTGACACATTCCACAGATCCTTTGAGACGTTCCTGGTGTCCTTGGTGTATTCTGATGCTCCTAACACATCCAGCTTGGTACTTGGGCTGACCATCTTGTCTGGAGTACTCCTAGGTGGATTGTCCTTCTCTCCTTGTTCTAGACGTCCACACTGATGTTTTGATGCATCCTGTAGGTCCTTTGGTCACTCCCTCTGGTCATCTGCATGGCTAGATAATGCTGTCACATGTGCATCACATTTGGTAAGTCTGGCATTAAAGCTCACTGACTTGTTCCTCTCTCCCTGGAGCTTTATGCTTGGGGGCTCCTTCCTGCAGTCCATGGCCTCATCTGGCAGTTCTAGCTGTTCAGGTACTGCCATGTTTTCTAGTCAGTCTGAATGCTGACTTGTCCATTTTATAGCTGTTGACCTTGGGGTGACTTGCTGCAGGTTACCACTGGAGCTGTTTGTTGTGCCATCATCACTGCCTTGTTGACCATTTTTGCCATCTTCCTGGACATCTTGGTGGCCCTCAACATCGTCCACCTCGTGTGTACCACCTGGCAACACATTCATCACCTCTGCATGGCCTGGCACCTTACCAACTAGGTTTGGCATTGGGTCTTCACTGTCACTGTTTGTACAGCTGTCCATGGGCTTCATTTCATATTGGGCATTCTCCTGCCCATGCCAAGGTACATCTTCATTGGCTACTGACTCCAGTTGTGGGTCCTCACCACTATCTAACTCAGCTGTTGCATTCACACAGTCTGCCAGCATGGTTGACTCATCTGAATCCAGGCCATCAGGCACTCTTGATGCATCATCAGGTTTGTGTGCAGCAAGCCCATTGCTCCTGCTGCTCATTACCCAATCCTTCCCCTCAAGCAGCATGCTCTGGGGTTTCTCTGGTACATGGTCTTTGCTGTCTTCAACTGACTGCCTATCCAGGGCTTTATGCATGTGCATGATTATTTCATCACTGCATTCCCCATCATCAAGCCCATTTTGCCCACTCACAATTTTGTTTCTAGCACCAGCCACCTCCATGGCAGCTTCATCTGGTTCCTCAGCAGAGTCAACACAGTCAATGGATACCTTGTCCTTGACTTCCAGCACTCCAGACTCCTCTGGGTCCCAATTATAATCAGGTGCATCTTCATCTATAACAGAAAACCAGTCTGTGCAATCCTCGTCTTTGTTCTTTGACTCTGCAGACAATAGACCTGGAATTGCTTCATCATTGCTCAACTCATCCAAGACTCCAAAAACACCATCTTCCAACTCAGTATCTTCTCTTGCAACATTCACGACACTTGCAGTAAGTTTCTTTTCTTCATTTTCATTCTTGTCATGCCAGGCAGCTAAGTGTTCAGTAGATCCACATTCCCAGCATCTCCACAGGCCACGTTTCAACTTGCTCCACCCTTCATCATTGCCATTTTGCCCCTCATTCTTCCTATTTGATCTTCCTGATGATCTAATGGCTAAAGCTTTGTTGCAGTCTCAGTCCATATCAAAACACAGTAGGTACTTCACCTTCTGGCAATCAGCTTCCTCAGCAATTATTGATATTAATGTGTCCAGATCCAGAGTCTTGCTCATGGTGAATAATTGAGCAGTGGTAAGCTGACTCGATGCAAAGTTGGCAAGGAAATTCAAGAGGGATTTGATGATAGTCAACCAGTAATCTTTTTCATCAATGTCCACTCCAACAGCTGCTAACTCTTCTCACTTCATCCACAGATCATCCAAGAATTGGCACACATCGCCTCCCTTCAGTAACCTTGAGTCCAAGAATTGCATATGCAAATTGGTCTGTGTGTATGCCTCCTTTTTCATGTACTCCATCTTGATTGCTGCCCACATGGCAGCTACTCCTGCTAACTTTTGGACACACAGCACAGTCAAGTCCAGAATGTGCTGGGTCAGTAGGTACTTTGCCATTCATTCATCCTTTAACCATTTTGCATTTTCAGCTATCTGCTTGGCACTTAGAGGCTGAGCAGTTGTTCCCTGGTGATTCTGGTTCACAGCAGTCCCATCGAAGTGACCCCACAGATCTTTTGCCTCAACAGTGACCTGAAAATGAAAAGCAAAAATTGCCCAGTTAACCCCCTTGACATTGAGCTTTGGAACATTGTTTGGAAGGGTATCAGTGGTGACAGGGATAGCAGTGGACATGGTGGTGAGGTTATGGTAAGACTTCATTCAGTTAATTGAGGAAGTCAGGACTTATAACCTATAGGAAATAAGCACTACAGGTGAGGCACACGGCTATCGAGAGACAACAATATTCAGTCACATGCAGTAGAACAGACTAAAGGGTAATATTCACCTATCAAGGGACAACAATACTATGTACAGTCAGCTCAAGTAGGTAGTAAGTACAATATGAAAGGCTCACCTCAGTCACATGCAGTAGAACAGACTGAGGTGCTCTGTGTCAAATGGTCGATATATATATGATAACCACTATTGTGTCTGATGAAGTGACTAGAGCACTATCAACGAGTTGCATATGATCAAGTCAAGGTGTCAAGTTACAAGATAAGGTAAAATAGATAGTTCATATGAAGTCCATACAATGGTGGGTATACAGGTGATGTTGCATGCTGATCTATGCAGGCACCAGTTGGTCAACTGAGCTGGTTCCACTCGTGCATGTGCATGCACTTGCTTATCTCGACATGTATGCTCATCTCTTTTGTATGCTTGTCTCTGCAATCAATCCAACCATCCTGTTGCTGATGGAAAACAATACAATGATCCAACTACAAGTCAAGTGCATCAGTATCACTACTGGCATCCATGTCACTATTGTTGGAATTTACTGATTACCTATGCTTTACACTTACATAAGCTAATAGCTACATTGCACCATTAGTTATCTTAGGATACTTAGTGACTACAAGTGTCCTGCAGGTTAGTGCTACATTACCTATCTAATACAATAGTGACTACAAGTATCCTGCAGTCTAACAACTATTATCATCACTATTGAGATCATCAACTTCTGAGTCCCCATCCTCCAGATCAACATGGTTGGAGAGCCAAAGTTGATAGTCATCCCACATTGCCTGTGTGATACTGTTCCACATGGTAGCAGCTGCACTATGCTCCTCAGCCACTATAGCATGGGCAGCATTTGCCCCAGCAGTGGCAGGCAGTATATCAACCATAACCATGTCTCTCTCATCCCTGATTTCACTGATCACCTCATCTTCATCTTCATTACCAACAGGGCTTGAATCATAGACAGAGATGAAATTGTGGAGGGCAGCAAGACCTGTAGGAAGCTGAACTTGAACTTCAAGGTTGTATTCAATGGGAAGCAAAAGAATGCAAAACCTGTGCTTCATGACCCCAAATATTCATTCAATGGCATTATAGACTGACACATAATGCAGGTTGAAGAGTTCTTCCTTTTTTTTGGCCTAAGTAAAAGAATGATTAGCAAAATGACACAAAAGGTAAGTCACATACCTTTGATATGCCCAGGCTCATTCTGCAAGATGATAATGCATGCCACAATATGGGACAAGTAATCAGGGTCAGAGAGGGTAGCTGGCATCAGCTAGCAGGTACCTTTCCCAGGGAATTTGTAGATCAGTCAAGATCACATCATCATATACATGCATCCACTGCAGAGTCTTTCCATCCAGTAAGCAAATAGATGAACCTGAGGTCAAAGTCACAAATAAAAAGTACATTCTGAGAGAGGAAACCTTTTCAGTTGTGGAATTGTCCACACAAATGTGATGGGGGGCAATAGAAATATGGGTGCCATTGATAACACCAATCATGTTTTGGAAGTAGGGCCAGAATTTATGATTCTGCTGGATCTTGCAGTGTATGTGTCCTCCTGTTGGAAACTGAACAAATTTTGTGTAGAACGGTGGTCTGGCAACAGCATAGAGAATCTTCTTGAAGTAACTGTGTTATGTTCAGACCTGGTGGATCCTAGGTAGTCCCAGATGGTGCCCAATATCATTTGGCAAAGACTAAGACTAGAGACTGAGAACTAAGGGACTCTGAGGCACTGAGGGGACTGAGGGACTGAGGGACTAAGGCAGTGGATTGGGTTCTAAGGGAAGGCTGGGGAGGTACAAGATGGGGACTGTGTCTACTGGTGCTAGGGTTCTTATAGGCTATAGTATAGTGCATGGACCAAGTGTCCATAAGCAGGGAACAATGGGAATCCTAAATAGGGAGTTCTAAAGAGGAGAACAATGGCAAGGGTCAAGGGGTCAAAGGATCAAAGGAAGCAAAGAAAGTGAAGAGCTGCAAGAAGCATGTGTCTAAAAAGCAGAGGCAAAGAGCTACAAGAAGATCAGAAGAAGTGACTAATGAAACATGAGCAGAGATTAAACAAGCAAGGCAAAAGAAGATCTAATCAGGGACACAAGGCAAGGACTTAGCTAAGGTTTAGCCAAGTATTGTGGGAATCTGAGGCAAGGCAAGGCAAAGGCAAGGCAAGGAAAAAGGTGGCAAGTTGTAACAAACTGTAGACAGCTGTTGAAACCAATCACTAAAAAAGAAACTACTCACTGAGAAACCATAGCATTAGACTGTTGAAAATGCTCTGCTACATGCCTCATTGTGAGGCCAGTGACACATATATAGAGGAAGATCACAACTTGTTCTTCTAGCATGATGCTGCATGAATCTAATAGTCCAATTGAGCAAAGCTCATCAATTAGTAACAAAAAAGCATCCTTGTGCAGTCCAAGTTCACACTTGATGTGTTCTGGATGACTGCAGATAAGCTCTAGAATCCACTGATGGCCAGAGAGCACAGATGTGTGATGTGGAGTGCAAGGAGAAGTGGTAATTCCACATAGGACATTGAGAAGTGTGAGAAGCAGGACATGGAGTAGCTTGACAATGTATATGATCCACTGCCTTCACTTATTGAAATCATTGTGGTAGCAATTTGTTGAGGTCATCACTGAGAACATATCAAATACAGGCTGTATGTGTGCTTGAGGCAAGCTTGGGCTAGTTTACTCTCCAACCTAATCCTGGAAGACAATGCCAGATTTTCCACTACTAGTCAAATAGAGCTAAACAATGAAACTAGCCCACCAATGTGTTGCTGAACAGGCTCTAATGCATGAGGTCATAATGTATATTAGCTCATAACACATAGCATTGGGGA
>JBBPKJ010001369.1:0-11159 GCA_038089195.1 Brasilioporus rufonigricans | reverse complement strand
ATGTTGGACAACCTACAAGCCTCGGTTGAGTCCGAGCACTTGGACAGTCATCGTGTTATGACTCAGCTGCAGCAAATGCAAATAGGAGGTACGTTGTCAGATTCCCTATATATTCATCCTAACAATGTCTAGATGTCCTTACATTTCTCATTCGACGTCAAAATGCTGCGATCGTCCTCACAAAGCAGGAGAAGTGCACGCTGTGCGAGGCATTCAAGGTGTCCCCAAGCAGAAATGCTGTAATGAACACCGAGGAGCCTCTGATATGCTTGTATCCTGGATCATCCGTCGAGGTGCCAAATGTCATGTTCGACAATAGCGACTTTCAATTTGAACTCGCCAGATTTCTCTCTCACCCAGATGTCATTGACTCGAGGGATCCTCTACCCCCTCCTGCAGATCCAGAATACGCTATTACTTTACTGAATGGCATTCTGCAAAGTATCTGTCGTGCTTCCAATGTTTTCCCCTTCACCCAACGTACTGCACTTCTCGTTCGTAGCTGCACTGCTGATGTCCCTTGCATCACGAAACGTGTTCGTGACGAGGTCGGGGAATATGGTTGGCGTCGCTCATCTCTTTGGCTCGTCGTCAAGGTCGCAAGCCAGATGCTGGTTCATCGTGCACTTGGACGTGCTCCTTATAAACGATTCCTGTTGTTCTTCCTATGCACGCTCTCTAGTGACAAATGTAGTTCAAATCTTTCCACTGATCTGCTTGGTTCGCTGTCATCTAAAATCCTCCGTCGCCTAAGCAAGCTTGGCTCCTCTTCCCCCGACTGGCTCTCTGATATGGCATTGAAGACATGTACTCGTCTTCAAGAGATCCTCGACACTAGGTGGAAGGAGGTCCATGTTCAGCAATTTCTGTTTCAGAATCCCTCTCAGGATGAGCTCGCGAGAGACACAATACTTTCGCTCGAGAACAGTCGTGAATACATCCGCAATGCTCTTACGAATTATGGACACGAATCCGCTCGTACACCATTCTGTCCCACTCATCGTCCACGTGGCACTATCGAGGACTTTTTATCGTCGAATGGGACTTTTTTTGATGAGGCACATGATGCCGACGCTGACGTTACTCTCTATGATGTCGAGCGATCAGTTGAGCAGGGGATCGACGAATGGCTTGCATGCGTCACAGATGTCGAAGATGCATGCATGCAACTCGGTATCTTGGTGGATAAAATCGTGAAGTTTTATCTGGAGTGGGATGGTTACCCAGAGAGTAGATCCAACAAGTTGTTAACCATGATCGAGCTTTTTGTCGCAGTGGATAAACTAGCTGTGAAGGAGATTCCCTTGCTCGCTGACTATCCCCCTGAAATTCCTGTCGCATGGCTGGAACGACTGGTCTTGCGCAGGCGGACAAGCCTCCATCGTCTTTTCTGTGCATATCAGTATCTCTCTGTGCGCCATTCCCAATCATGTCCTGGATGGTCAGCACTCTCGGATCAATTTACCGAGGACAGCTTCCCAGTTCGTTATTATAACCAATCCTTGCACCTTCAGCAACTGAAAGCTCACATCAAAGAAGAGGCGAGTCGGAGGAACACTGGATATACAGGCCTGGGGCGACTTGACGGCAATCTTATAGGCGCCCATGGTTGCCAAGAACACCAACAGGGTGTATCCATGCGACAACTGGTTGATGGGGTAGAGGAATTCGAATCACCACTACCCGCCTTGCCTGGGTTACATACAAAAGTTGTCGCATTTGAACTGCGATGCCCGGTGTGCATTCGTGTCTGGCGTTCTGCCACTGCCCACATTCTGCGAGGTTTCTGCCATGAGTTATTCAATAACGACAAAGACAGGCTTGATGGAAGAGAAGACTACGATCTACTTGCGCATGTCCCATCACTGCAGCCTTATGTCGTCGAACGCCCAGGGCCACCCCTCTGTTCGCACATCCACTTGGCCTATTTTCAGCCTGGGGGTTCCCAATCCCGGGATGACCCGACGTTACGTTATGTTGTCCAATACGAGAAGGATCGTTTCTCGATATGGCGACCAAACAGACGTGACGAACTGAATGATGGGGATCTGTCAGCATGGTTTACTACGAATATGAAGACCCGCATGACCCATTGAGAAAATATGAGCGTTTCACCTACTACACTCCCAACGATGTCTTGTCTGCTCAAGCAGGCTGTCCCACGGATCTCTCCCTCGACGAATTCATTGCATTTGCACACTTGCGGAGCGGTGGCTCACTCCAATGGCTCAACATCCTGCATGGACTGCGTAGTAGAGCTCTCAATTTCCGCCGTAACCAAGTCCATTTTCTCCTCGCTCATGCAGCCTTTCAAGTTGGACCTTTCGACATAGATATGGGAAAGTGGATCTGGCATGAAGAGTTAGACAACCCATTCTTCTGCAGTGCTATTCTAGATGAACTCAACAGCTTGTTCGAGGATATTGCAGCCGGCCCGATCGACAGTGTAGCGATGAATTCAGTTTCTTTGTTACTTGCTCGCATGCTTGCATGGAGTCCCAGTGAGGACATCTCGCAGCGAGTCATTGCCCTTCTTCGGAGTGTCCGCAAGAAGACGTTCTTCTGGGCACAGGAACTCTCGTATGAGCTACATAAGGCACCTACAAACCGAGAATGTGCAGATCTCTTACTGTGCATGGCTGTCACTTGTCAAAGCACGTTTGATGGCAATTCTATCGCTCTGTACAGGCACTCTCACTCTGCAGAAGATGTCGACGCTTTACTGTCTTGCTTCTTCTTCACACATGCATTGCATTCAGGATGTACGTCCCATCTCTGAATGTCAAGTATGCTCAACACCCATCCAGCATTAACCGTTCAGGGAATGGGAGCAGGTATTCACGCCTGCTCCTTAACCGAGATGACTGTCTCTCTCACACTCTCGAGGACATCTTGGGGGATGTTATTCTCACTGATCCATCTAACTATGGGATTGACCTTGCAGTTCGCAAGATTTTCGCTACTTATCGGCCAGGCACATGCAGATGGGAGCAGTTGGAGTATCTGAGTGCTCGTTGGCTTACTTGCAAAACCAATATGGCCGTGTATCAATGCTTGCAATCAGTACATGTTGATCTTCTAAGTGGGGCACTTCGAATGGATGGTTGACCAAGTAATTTGCCGCGTAAGATCTGGTGCTCTTTGGGACTCGAAAACGTCTTCCAAGGTGTGCGTACAAGCACGGTTTCTGATATTAATCATTGTTCTTGACTGTCTTTTCAGTATGGATACATAGTCGTACCATCTCATCTTCCGGGAATGGATTGTATGATGCTCTCCACGATGTCTAACTACAAGGTAATTTTGTCTGAGGCCCGATCATGAAGTCATGATTATTCAAACACCATCAGGTGCACTTTTCGCTGCAAGATGACAATGTCATAGTTCAAGCGCAAGGGAGTCACGCAAATGAGATCCTTGAATTGATTCCTCCGAAAAAACTGGAGGCAGATTTACCACTAGCGCTCATCAAAGGTCATGTTCACTGGCTCAATCTGTCCACGGGAATAATCGAAATATGCCCTCACGAGCACCTTTGGGAAGAATCGTTTGAGAGCTGGATGATTGACTGTGCATCTGGACAATACCGTGCACATAAAGGTCGAGAGACTCTTGTGAACATCCGTAGTCAGACTTGGGCAATGCTCGTCGAGTGTTTCAATCGTCTCAACCATGTCGAGATCGATTCTTCAGATGACGAGGGTTTGGAAAGCTCAATTAGGAATCTCCTAGTCACCACGTCCTCCATTGACTCGATCCAATCCACATTAGCGCCAGTGCGAGTATCTGTAACCTTGCCGCGCTATGGCTTGTCATTTTTTGTCAATGCGATGGAAGAACTCGAGTCTCGTGAATTCAGGGATATGGTTTACGATGAGGATCAATTCATTGGAACATTATTTGGCTTAGAGAACTTGCTTGTCCTTCGGCCAAAGATCTACTGTCCTTCCGGAACCCTGATGCTGGAGCCTCTTGTTCACAGACTTGTTCTCATACCAAGCGGTGACCCAGAAATACATGGTGATCACCAGGTTCGGATACGTGTGGCCCCAGAGGACATTGAATCTGATGATCCATTATATCACACCTATAATGTGGACGCAGAACTTGGTTGCTTGGCAGGGGGTTGCTTGAGAAGCATGATATTTCTTGCTAATTTACATGCCATGACTAGTCGTCATCTGCCTGATCCGTTGACAGGCAAAACAGGTATGCAAGCGGCGCTTTGTCTCTTACAGTCCGCTGGATGTCGGTCAATCATGGGGTACAGAATTCCCCGTGACACTTCAGCTGAGACTCATCAGTTGAGAGCTGTGCATGAGGGAATGCAAAATAGTTCTTACTGGTTTCGTCGCTCAGGTGACCGCAAACATGCCATTGATATGGTGACCCGGAGAAAGCACACAGAGAGACGGGCTGCACGCACACTATATCCTTTGAATGCAACCATAACAGCCTCTCCAAAAGACTGCAGCTATGACGAAGGCAACTGTTTGTCCATAGGTGTCCTTACATTGGAACCAGTTTCACTGGATCGCTTGATTTGCAAGCGAAAAGCGCCAGATCTACCTGTCCATAGCACTTTGCCTTGCAACAGTCACATGACACCTCCAGAAGATATCTGCGCGTTGGATCAATTGTTCTCCTCCCTTCGAGTGGGTTCCTCTTTTCAGCAGCAATACCTTGCTCGCCTTGACGTCAGTGCACAACATGCTCACGCGCCGCCTGGAGCAACCCAGACAGTTGTCGGAGAGAATCGCATTGAGACACTGAGTAAATTCTATGTGCAGTGTAGAGCCAACTTCTTCAGCTCTCTGGAAATCCTGAAGAAGAGTCTAGGTCCAACGATAGGTCTGTATGACCAAGAACTCGATCGACTCCATCAATGGCCACAGGTTACAACTGACATCCTCTTGCGATATCTCGCGTCCACTTCACCAATCAACATTCCTCTGGATTGGAAGAAATGCTTGACGACCTTGGCTTTACTCCTTTTGGACGTTCAGCGCGCACGGAGATTGCTCCGATTTGCTCTGGACGGTCTGGAAGAAGAGTTTTCGAAGGAATTGGAGAATGAAGGATGCGATGGATGGGATCCAGAAAAGTACTCGGATTGGCTATTAATCCAGGTGGGCTGCTAGCATCTATGTACTTTTCTCTATTAACATCATACCTTACATGTATCAGGTGCAAGGAAACTTTCTCATCCGTCGTAACCAGGCAGAGATTGCACTGCAGATGGTATCTCTGGAATCTGGAGACAACACTGTAATGCAGGTCAACATGGGTGAAGGCAAATCATCCGTAATTATTCCCATTGCTGCTGCCGCTCTTGCAGATGGAAATCAACTTGTCCGTGTCATCGTCCCAAAAGCGTTCACGACACAGATGTTTGAATTACTGGTTGCCCGCCTTGGATGGCTTGCTAACCGACCGATATACCACTTACCTTTCTCTCGCACCCCAGAGCGCGATGACTTTGGGAAAGTAATGAGCCTTCAAATTAATGATCTATTCAAGTTGATGTCTCAATGCATGGCCGAGCGTGGAATTGTACTTGTTCAGCCAGAGCACATCGTGTCACTCAAGCTCATGAGTGTGGAGAGACAGATATATGAGGGTAGACGTATGACAGATCTGTCGATGAAGCATCCAAAATCGATTTACAAGCACGTCAAAACAGCCCTGTCGTTCACATCGGTGCATGGATAATGCCATGTTGATGATTGTTGATTCGACTGACTATTGAACCTCGATGTAGGGAGATAGCCTTGTGGGTAGCATGTTTCAGTCACTGAAACAGTCGCGAAATCACGTTGGCAAAATGGATAAACCTCAAGCTTCCAGTGATGATTGGCGCAGTGGAGATACTGACAGTGCTTCTGACAGTGGGTCTAAGTGGCTGGACCTTCAGAAATGGCTCGATTCTCATGTTCGAGATATCTTGGACGAGAGCGACGAGATTCTTCATCCCCGGTTCCAGTTGGTTTACACATTCGGTTTCCAGCAACATATGGATAGATATTTGGATAGATGGACGCTTATTCAACAGGTCCTAAGACTAGTTAAGAAACACGTGCATTCCATCTCGAGATATTCCCCAGAGTTGATAGAATGTCAATGCAACTCCCCTGGATCATTTCCACACATTCGCATTCTGCGAGCTTCCGACACTTGTCCGCGCCTTATATCATCTATCACAGAGGACGTTATGGCCGGACAACTTCCTGGTTTTGATTTTCGATGCGTCTCCTCGAAATTACACGATGCGATTCGGAGCTTCATATCCGACCCGGATATCCTGCGAGTTCCTGGCACAGCGGAGAGGGTAGAGGAGTACGCTAAAGGATCTGACCAGAATCATCTTTGGAGTGGACTGTTGAATTAGCAAGCGCGTGCGCAGCCACAGCCACGACCGGCCCGAGCGATCACCGGTGCGCGCGTGAGCCGACGCGCTACATTCCCCGCGTATCGCACACCGTATGCACATTTCCTTCAGGTTATGAGCCCTGCTTGCACTGCAGATTGATCGAAGACTCACCGTATCTCGCCGCCATGTCCACTGTCGTTCCCGTTATCACAGATACCTTGCCGAGCAACATCCCGAAGCTCGAGGTCAAGGGGACGAACTGGGCGATCTTTGCTTTCCGTTTTCAGGTTGCCGTTGAGGCCAAGGACCTGTGGGGTCACTTCGATGGGACCGCCATGAACCCGAACCACCGGGCAACTGATACTCAGGCACTGACTGCCGAGGAGATTGCTGAAAACGCAAGATGGTCAAAGGACGAAAGAATGGCGAAGTACCTACTGACCCAGCGCATCCCGGACTCGACCGCGCTGCGTGTCTACAAGTTAGCCAGAGTAGCGGCTATGTGGGCGGCCATTAAAAAGGAATATACAGAGAAAGGAGCTTATGCGCAGACCGACTTGCGTACGCAGTTCTTGGAATCGAGTTTGCCGAAGGGCGGTGACGTCCGTCAGTTCTTGGACGATCTGCGGACGAAGCGAGAGGAGTTAGCAGCCGTAGGAGTGGATATCGACGAAAAAGATTACCGGTCAACGATCATCAAATCCCTCCCGAATTCCCTCGCCAACTTCGCGTCGAGCCAGCTTACCGCTGCTCGATTATTTAGCTCAACGAAGACCCTAGAACCAGACGTTCTCATATCAGTAATCGCGGAAGAGGCTGACCGCCAGAAGGCGAAGTACTCACCACGTGCCGACAAGGATCAAGATCGCGACGAGGCAATGGCTGCCGGATCGTCGGATGGATCAAGCGGACGGGGGAAGTCGAAACGCGGCCCGCGAAGATGCTGGGAGTGCGGATCTACAGAGCATTTAGCTGCTTGGCACGAGAAGAACGAAAACGAGAAAAAGAAACCTACTACGAGTGTCGCAAATGTCGCAGGAGAAGATACCGACTCGGATGACGGTGTTTTCGGAGTCTTGGACGAGTCGAGCGACGAAGAGGCAATCCCAGATCTATTGTCTACAGAGTCAGGCAACGAAGACGAGGATTGCGCGGACTGGTTTTCGGTCGCTGACGAAGACCTACTTTATCAAATTTGGGACCCGGAGGAGTCTGGAGCGCTAAGAGTCGAAGACAAAGTATCTGTCGACTGCATTGACCCTGCCGAGGAACCAGAAGATACTGCTATGGTGGCTGGTGCTGGCGATTGGATCGCGAGTGGGCCGATTGGAATCGATGACGATGAATGCAGCGGCGAAGCGATCGCGCGCGTGCATGGAGCCCTAGGTGGGCAGTCAGTCGAGAAAGGCAAAGACCACATACCAGAGGAACCCCAGAGCATGCCGCTCGAGGGGGAGGATTGGGTAACGAGAGGCAGGAGCGACGAGCTCGCTGCGCACAAACCCGATGACGTATCAAGAGCGCCCGAGGGCCTGGATTCAGACGAGTCGACCGTGCTGGCAGACCGCGCGGATGCGACAGTTGAGTCGAATAGCGGTGAAGACCTACGAATGGAGTCAGTAGCCGATGAAAACGTACCTGGGCATGGGCAGGAGAATGCCCAATGCGAAATGAAGCCCCCAGGTGGCTGTACAAACCGCGACAACGAAGACCGTACACCGAACCTAGTCGGTAAGGTGCAAGACCACACGGAGGCGACAGACGTGTTGCCAGGCGGTATGCACAAGACGGATGACGTCGAGGACTGTCGAGAGGTCCAGGAAGGCGCCAGAAATGGTCGACGAGGCGGCGACGACGGCGCAACAAACAGCGCCAGCGGTGACTTGCAACAAGTCACGCTGAGGTCGTTGGCTACGGAACGGACAAGTCAGCGCCAAGGACGACCCGAAAACAGTGCAGAGGACTTACCTGAACCGCCAGGACCACCAGATGACGCCACAGATGCCGCGAATCGCATGAGAAGACCCCTGGATGTTGAGCTCGAGGGGGAGAGAAATAGGTCAGCAAGCGTCAATGACAGATTTACCTGTATCGAACTGGACGCGTCGGGAGCGTCGGAACACGCTGAGGACGCCGAGGATGCCAGGAACGCATCAAAGGACCTGTTGAACGCATCAGAACGCGTTGAAAAACGGCTAGAACGACCAGAAAAAGGTGACTTACCAGAGGATGTTCAGGACGTGCAGGGAGACCCGGGAGGCGAAGCGGATGCGTCAGCGACGTCCAGACGAGATATGGATGCCAGGGAACTGCCGAAGAAGCTATCAGAAACGTCAGAACGCGACCGCGGATGGTTAGAGTGCCAGAAGGAGGAGGACTTACCTGGAGAAGCTCAAGACGAGCTGGATGACCCTAGCGGCGATCTGCATGCGCCAGACGACGTCCATAGCGACCCAGAAACCCCTAGAAGCATCAGAAACCAGCGTATTGACGAAACGCACTCACCAAATCGAATTAGAGGGCCAGGAGGCCATAGAAGCGATCAAGGTCGATTGGGAGACGTCCAGAGCCGATGGGAGCACCAAAGCGTTAGAATTGGAGACGGAATGGCTGGAAGACGATGCGAAATGGATGGCGTAACGAGCGTCGCACGCCGCGACTCGAAACGAGTCGAAACGAGGACGCTAGCTGGAAACCGGTCAGGTCAGTACAAATGGCAGAAGCGCAGACCGCAGGACGTACCTAGGCCACCCAAGCCACCCATATACCATCCCAGACGACCTGGTGATCGAAGGCACTACCCACCAAAGGTCAAGCCCCTCACCGCTGAGCTCAGACCGCGCGCAGCTTGAGGGGGAGTGTTGGAATAGCAAGCACGCGCGCAGTCACAGCCACGACCGGCCCGATTGATCACCGGTGCACGCATGGACGGACACGCTCCATTCCCCACGTATTGCAGACCGTATGGACCATTTCATTCTATCTACCGCGTACTTACATTTGCTCGTATACCTGTGTCTCGCGTACTCGGAGCTCGTCAGGCTCCTGATATTCCCTTTTAGCTAGTACAGATTCTTTCGTATATAAGATGTACCTTTTCGTACTCGAACGCCTCAGTCCGTTGCATCACGCGCACGACTGAGGTGAGTTACTAACCCTTTACATTACCTACTTGATACTTACTCGTACCTAGCTGTTCGTACTAGGTGAATATATAGTCCGTTGCATCACGCGCACGACTGAGCTGTTCGTACTAGTCGCGCGCCCCTATTTGATCGAGTGCACATTTCCTTCAGAAAGCTGCCTTCATCACCTCCCTTGGACTGTTCAAACCAACAGTCATGTTCTTCAGACTCTGTAACTCCCCTGCCACATTCCAAGCATTCATGAACCACTTCTTCCATGATCTCATCGCAGAAGGATGGCTGGTAATTTACATGGATGACATTTTTATCCATTCCACTGACCTCTCTGTCCATCACGCCTACACCAAATGTGTCCTAGAATGGATGTGCAATCTCCACCTCTCTCTAAAGCTCTCAAAATGCACTTTCAATGCACCAGAGGTAGAATACCTTGGCATAATTGTCAGAAATGGGTCTGCCAAGATGGACCCAGTCAAACTCTCTGCCATTACAAAATAGAACCCTCTGTCCAACATCAATTCATAGGTTTTTGTAACTTTTACTGCAAGTTTATTCTGAACTTCTCTAATATTGCTGCCCCTCTCCATCTCCTTACCCAGGTGAAGCAGCCTTGGATCTGGGGACCCAATCAGGAATCTGCCTTCCAAGCCCTCCAAAAGATTTTCACTGTTGCCCCCATCCTCCTCCTCCCTGACACAACCAAACCATTTACTGTGATGTCTGATGCCTCCCTCACTGCAGTGGATGTTGTACTTATGCAGTCAGACACCAATGGCAACCTCCACCCCTGTGCATACTTCTCCAAGACCTTAGGGTCTGCTGAGTGGAACTACGACATCTATGATCAAGAGCTCCTCGCCACCATCCTTGCCCTGGAAGAATGGCACCAGTACCTCCAAGGAACTGGTCACCCTGTCACTGTAATCATGGACCATAAGAATTTGTCCTACATGTGTGCCCCTCAAAAACTATCCCACCACCAAGCAAGGTAAAGCATCTTTTTACAGAACTTTGACATCATCTGGGATGTTATTCCTGGATCCCAGATGGCCCCCACCGATGCACTGTCTCGAAAAGACCAGGTTGATACCTCCCTTGACAACACAGAATCCTCTATCCTACCTGACCATACTGTTATATGAGCCCTCGACCTCTCTCTCCAGTCAAAAATGAAATGCTCATCCTCAACTGATCCCCTTGTCAAGCATGCTCTGGACGCCACTGCTGACAACTCCCCTCTGTTCCACAATTCACTCCCCTCTGACTGGCTGTATGACAGCCAAAACCTATACTTCAAAAACTGCCTCTACATCCCTGAAAACGCCCACCATGATCTCATCTCCTCCCTCCACTCCTCCCTAGCTGGAGGCCACAATGAAATTTTCCATACCCAACAGTGCCTCCAACAAGACTACTGGTGGCCTGGTATGGGCATCTATATCTGCCACTTTGTCTCAGGTTGCCCCACATGTCAAGTGAATAAAGTTAATACCCACCCTATGATCCCTGCACTATCTCCCCTTCCCTCTGCTGCCACCCACCCCTTCCAACAGATCTCCATCAATCTCATCTCTGGTCTCCCCCCTGTCCACAAACTTGACTCAGTGTTGGTCGTGGTTGACCACGGTCTTAGGAAGGAGGTA
>JBBPKJ010001368.1:0-11172 GCA_038089195.1 Brasilioporus rufonigricans | reverse complement strand
AATTGCTCTGCAGAGGTATAAGCTACTAATAGGAAGTCCAAAAAATGTAAGCTCTAAGCTTATGCAAGATTACCATGAATGGAAGCTAAAGCGTGCTGGTCAAGTTTAGTCATAATCGAGTCGTTTATTTCAGAAAATGGTGTAGGAGTCGCATCGAAGCAACTGGTTGTCTTCGCATAGCGTAGTCTGCTGTCACTTCGCGACATCTTTGACTGAATCGAAGCGGATGTCAAATGTCGCACGAGTAAAGGCGTTGATGAAGGCACTTGAGCTTTCCTCCTGTGCACAGAAAGCCTCAAGCGGTCCATCCTTGTCTGATTTCGCATGCTGCAGAGGTTAAAAAAAGGGTTTCCAATTAGGAATGTCGCTTCTCTTGATGGTCAGTGTTTGAGGAATCCACGCGAGACAACACCGCCCCCTTACTAGTAACAACCGCCTTGTTGCTGGAGAAGTGTCAACCAAGTCTTCAGCCGCATAGACAACGGTTGTCTGTCACGGCATGATCATGCCATCCGTTTGAACATCAGAGAGTAGGTTTCGTAACTCGGATATCGATAGCATACAGGTATCGCATGGACATACTTGACAAAATGGAAATACTTGGTCGTAGCATGCATGAAGAAAGCTGGACAATGGAATGAAGAGTTACGGTGATGACAATGAATTGGAGAAGCGGGCAAGACAACAAGAAGGCAAGCGACAGCTAAACGACAACCAAGATCGAAAGTAAGGAAGTAAGCGAGGACACGTACTCCATAGGAATCAAATGATCTCCAACATTCTCACCCTAAAGGCTTTGAGGTTCTGATACGGGACTCCCGGAAGTATGATCTCGTGCTCCGTAGCGACGCGCTTGTATTGGCCGTTCCTCTGCAGCTCGAGTAAGAGGCCGCTGAACGGACGCCCGAGTCGGGCAATCATTCGCAACGCCTGTCCATAGTGGTCCACCTGAACTGAAGGCTCGGCAAATAATGGAGCAGCTGGCGAGGAAATATTGAGGTCATCATCGCTGCCGCTGGAGCCTGCATCAGACTCGGTATCTTCGTCATCCCAGCCAGCCTCGACTTCAATCTCGTCTTCGTCGTCCGACACGAGCTCGTCGAGAGGATCGCGGATGTCATGGAACCAGGGATATACAAAGACAAGTTTCTGGGGAAACTGGAGCGGCATCTCGTCCATAGTCCTGAATTCCGCTGTACCAAGCGGTGGAACCTTTGCGCGATAAAGGTTTCCCCGACTACCGTCTAGCTCTTGTACCCCAATTCTTGTCACAGAGAACGTAATGCATGGGAGTTGTAAGCAACGGTTGGAAAACGTTGCTCGAGGGGATCGGATCACTTGGTGGTAAAAGGATAGGGCATCGACTTGTGTTTCCAGTTCGCTGCGGAGCCTTTCTACACGAGCCTCAAGTTCATCGGCCTCCATGGGCGGTGGGCTGTGTGGTATCTGGCTGTAAACATCGAGAGAGTCGGGAAGAATCGAATTATACGGTGATGATATCCCGGTCCACGCAAGGATCGTTACATCTCCCGTGCGATCAAGGATGTTCTCCAAAAGCTCCCCGAGCGCTGCTCTCCCCAATCCGTATTGAGGTCGGATGTTGCTGGAGAATATTCCGATCAGGGAGTAAGCGATATCCTCCTCCTTCGTTGCATCGCGGGTTGATGCCAGGCGAAGTTTCTGCCGCACTCCTAGGTCCTCCGGCTGGAACCTTATGATAGTTTTTGGAGAGACGCTCAAGGCCTGAGCTAGTTCGTGCTTGATCTGAGGAGATTCTTTGTGATTGGCATGCTTGTCATTCAGATACAGTTTCCAATCCCGTGTATAGAACCGGACGACTTTCGACGCGAGAAGTTCCTGTAGGGTCCAGGCACGAGTCATCCATCGGCTCCTCATCAGGGCACCAGGCTCCGCCGAGGACAGGACGTCCGCAAGATAAACGAGGGTTTCTACTGCTTCCTCGTACCACCTGTACATGGACGTCAAGGACTGGCTCAATATGGCGCTGGTAGTCTTGTCTATGCAGCAAGTATCCGACCACGCCCACCGATGACCATCCTCGCGAGACGTGGTACAGAATTGGCAGAGTTTCTCATTCAGTGGCGATTGACCTAGATTCCAAACTGAATCAACCACATTGACGTCCTGGAACGTCGGTTCCCTCCCCTCCCACGTGTGGGAAAACATGACCCATTTGAAGTAATGTGCGACGGCTTGACGGACGCGCGGGTGATCCAGTTTCGTGATTATAGTCTCCAGGAAGAGCTTTTTAAACGGCATTTCCGATTTGAACGCCAGAATCCGGTCGTATGCATTACACAGTCGACCAGTCGTGAGGTCAACTTGGACAAGCGGGCACAGGTTGAAGACCTCAAGGATAGCGGTATCAATGGCGTTGATTACCTCGCGCGGGGCGGTATAGCTTTCTGCTGGGAGATCACAGCCATGATGGCATGATAATTCAATGATCTGCGCGTCGCGTTATTGATACCGTCTGAAACGCTGAGACTCGAGGCATACCTTATCGACGTCATGTAGTGGCTCTTCCCATGAGTTCAGTAGAGCCCACGCTTTGACGCGTTTAATAAGGATACCCATGCGATGCTCTGGGCTGAGCGACAATAGCGTCGAAAAGTAGTCAACGGCTGCGTGGTAGTTTTCGGAGTCCATTGCGATATCGGCGAGCCTCTCTAGCCTCTTCACACAGCGTTGTTGAAGATCTGATTGGGACGCTCAGAAGGTCTTTGGTAGCATTGTTTGCATGACCCTTACCAAATTCCCATTGCGCACACTCATCGCAGAAACTCGCATCCCCCACGGGCTCATCCTTCTTCTGTCGGAAAAACGTGATTGCATCCTTGACGCGATCGCACTCTTCCAAAGCATCGCAAATCGCGCGGAGAATAGTAGATCTTGGGAACCTAAACTAAATCGGAAATGAGTTGGCACCCAGTCTCAGACGATCATGGAAGCCATGCCTTGGCGCCAGCAATCAACGCTTCGTCCGCTGAAAGACGAGTCAACATCATGCTCGCCCATTTCTTTAGCAGACTGTCCGGTGCCGAATAACCAAGGGTCAACGCGGAGGAGTAGGCTGCAGCTGCCTCGTCGTATTCCTTGTAACTCGACTCCTTGTCTCCCTTCTCCTCTAGCATCGATATACATTGGGGCGTGAACTCTGATGATAGGAATTGAATACTCCTTCTAATCGGCGACACTGAAACTCACTAGAAAGCCAATCGATGATCATCTTGTCCACCCTTACCGCCTCGCTCGTGGTATTCGTGATCTCTATAAGGGACTCCGCAGCCTTTAGTATATGGCCTTGATCATACCAGACTTCGCATTCATGTTTTTGCCAGTGTGCATCAAGGACGGCTTGAAGGGTATCATTTTGGTGAGTTGCATCGGCAAGCTTGGCATTGAGCTCTTCGACAGTCTTTTCGAGACGCCCAGTTTTATCGCCTGAGTCACGTAGTTGTCAATGAAGCACGAGTCAGGTACTAAGGACGTACTTGAGCCTGAGTCCCGTACACTAAAGGACTTGATGAGGTTTCCAGCCTTGACAGCCATCGAGGGCCGCACGCTCTGGTGGGTTTGCATTACTTAGCAAAATAATTTCTCTTGACGGGGAGCATACACACATCATCACATGTGGCACCCAATACCGAACGATCACCGCAATTGAGATAAGATAATACTGCTCCTATAGCGACCGACTCGCTGCTAGAAACACGTCAACCAAATCTTTCAGCCGTATACATAAATACATACATATGATTGTCTAGACGATGAACATCGATGTTCATGCCTTTGAAATACGACCGGAGCCTCGACCAAAGCCAATCATTGTTTGCGAAGCCTCCAACAAGGAATGCCGTCTGAAAATGAAAATAAATACGACAAATAGTTCCAGCAAGTTGAAGCCTACAGTGATTGGCGGCCTGGTAGTTTTCTGTAGCTGCCCGAACACACCAATAATTGCGTTGATAGACTCATTGAACAGGCCCGTCGCTTCTTGACTAGAGCATACAAGATCAATCTATCAGTGACGGTGCCTTACGTCAAACGAAATCCTACCCCGATAAACTCAGCTTTCCGTTTGAGATGCAATGTTTCGTACTATTGGTACGAAGACCAGCAACCGTGACATAATACGGCTTTTGATCACTTTCTACGGAAAGCTTCGTTGTCTGGTCAAATTCGTGCGGAAATTTAAATATACCCTCCGTGCATGAATGCTCCCAGCCTCGAAGCTTGCCTCAACAGTTTCATGAGCCCACCACTGTCAAAGCGATGGATAAAATAAGCCACTTACTTTGAAACAAAACACCAGCCCGGCGACTAACAAAGACGGAACCCTCCAGTCGACCTAAAAATGGTGTGGAAGGATGAGTATGGAGTCAGCGGTCGGAGATAGCTGCATACACTCAGCTGGAGCGGTTTCCTCGTAGGAAATCGGATTGAACGTCATCGAAAACATGCTCAAGTTGATGGTCCCACCGCCAGCATCGATGATGGCTATTCCTTGAGGAGCGCCTCGATTAGCTGTATCTGCGCCGAGAAACTTCTGGATGCAAAAATGAAGGCTTGCCTCCCCCTCGGATAGCATGTGGACACGGGATCGCCCTTCGGATGTACTAGGAACGAGGCCAGCGCGCTCAATTGCCTGTCGGTATAAGTCTTGTTGGACACACAAGCCCCCTGGATAAGTGAGAATGTACTCGACAGAGTGTTGTACGGATAGCCAAGCGATCGCGGGATGAGAGGCCTGAATATATGTCCTGGTACAGCGGAAGAGGTACTTGATAAAATCTGTGAGAACATCAACGGCAGACTTTCCGAGTGGGAGCGGAGGTAGGTCGTCATCCGGTCTGAGATAATGCTTCGGGCGGAAGTGAAGCTTCCACCTAGATATCACAGGTGAGCAGGTCTCCTATGAAAATTTCAACGCGGTAAACAACTAACCACTCAGCTCTCGTCCATCCTTCAGCTTGTGGGGTCTTGTTCGTTTCCTCAACGAGTACCTCATCACCAGCCGCCCTGAAAGCGCCACCCTTGTCATAGTACAACAGAGATGGTACTTCGCTATTAGAGTGAGCTACTCCCTGCGCGGGAAATCTATAGCCAGTCAAGAAACATGGACAGAAGGCGACGCAGTACTTGCCTCACGACGCCATGCACCTGAGGAGATTGACCATGTCCAGGGATATAATATGAGACACGGCTACACGTCGTACCAATGTCGAACGAAACAATAGGTCCGGTAATCCCAGCGTGCAGTCTGTGGTTTGGCATGATGGTCAATCGAGAGGGAAGTGAATAATAGACGATTTATAGGCCAGAAGAGCGCTCTGAAAGCCTCATGAGGAAACACCTTCAACATCTCCAACACGATCTGATGGCCATCTGGCATGGTTCAAGCTTCTCGGCCAGCTTCCCGCAAGTCCCCTCTGCCCTGCCTGTTGCGCGCTCTGTATGCAATGATCGGAGACCCTTAGGGCGCAGAAGCAGCAGGGTCATGTGTAACCGCCGAAGACATGAGGTGATGATGTTGATGATGTTGTATGAATGAAGGCCAACCTGTGTCAGCTTCTCGACTTTGTGATGGGACATGTACACGTTGTTCGAACTATTGTCGATACGCCTCCTGTTAGGAGTGGTTTGAGCGATTTGAATCTAAGTGTGCTGATGTAAAGCCGAATAGGGCAAGCGGTACCCACCCGACGTCTGAGATTACAAGTACGGGTCAATGGGCATAGCAATCGATAAAGTAGAAGAGTACATGGGATCAGACAATTGTATGTGAGTCTAGCAGAGAGTCCTGCTCCTTTCTCTCTCGAGCAATTCTCCAAGTGGCCGGTCTAGGCAGTCGCGGCACGTGACTTCCTAGAGACGTGTGGTTGCTCCACCACGAGCTCTGACCGCCACCTCGCGGTCCCGACGTCAAGAGTGCGCCTCGTCTCACCGGGCACCCTCACCGTTCTTTTCATCACACCCGCCCACTACTCCCTCTCGCATTTGCAATGGATCTTACAAGGTAAGTCCTTATTGCCCGTTGCACCACTTCCAGCTGCCACCGTAGGCCGGCAAACTGCTTGTTTCCCAGCCCACCTCGCAGTTCGCCCCACACAGCCGTGCTTCGGGCCGGAAAGCCCTCTGTGCTTTCGCCCATACCCATCCTATCACATCGCATCGTGATACTGAACCCACCACCGCAGCATCGATGTTCACGGATCTCATCTTACCCCCACTGCTGCTCTCACTTTGTCACATTTCCCACGCCCTTTTCGTATCTCGGATGGTACATATCAGCCATGAGGCTAGCCCGGCCCATCTATGATGTTTTATGATCCTGCGGCTGAGCCAAAGCGTCTCGGGTCTGTTGATGGTTTACCCACTTGCAGGATCGCGGCACCTCACAGAGCCCCGCCAGGCTGACTACCATGAGGCTTCGAGGCACTGCATACAATATGATTGTCGATATCGTTTGCTCAATTCTACTATCACTGACCTGCTTCGCTGAGGCCGCTCGCAAATTCGACCTCTCTTGGTCGACGACCTGGCACTGGCGACTGTTTCAGCCTGGAATAGAACCAAGGGTTATGAATGATGGGGGTGAATGAAGGGAATGTAAGTAATAGTCGATGTGTACTTGTGATAATATACAAGTGCATTACCCGGGCTACGGGCATGTACTGCTTAAACAACTATAACGTAATGGCACAAATTCCAGAATTATAGTCCAAAGACACAAAAGAAACCTGGTGTTTCCCCGTTGGTATTCTCGCAACATTCGCTAATCTTCTGTGTCCAAGAAGCACTCAAGAATGACACCTGCCTTGATGATTGTCTTCTTCTCCCACGACGTTCCCGGAACTCGCTTTATAAGCCCCAACTGAGCTGCGCACAATACTAATGCATCTCGACCACCTTCCATGTTCTCCATGTATCTGCTGTCAAACTTGGTGCCGGGCTTAACAAAGAGGATCTCGAAATCGCCAGATCTGGCGACACCCTCAGCACACTTGACAAGCGATGTTATTTCTCTCCTGAACTTGGCCGCGATCTTGGATTCCATGTCGGGTTGAGGAGTAGTGCAGCCAGCAACCGACAGGATGTCACCAAGCCCTTTGACGATGGTCCCTAGATGGCCGACCCCATCGTATTGGCTGTAAGGGTGCGAAGTACCTTCCACCTCTACAAGCTGGCCGTCAGCTGGAGCAAGGAATGTACTCTTGAATTTTGGTCCTCACCTGCTCCATGTAACGTCTGATATATGTTATCAGTGAAGGAATTGTGCCCCAGGTTCGAGGCACTGGCAGAGGCCACGCGGCCAAGTACGGCAATGAGGTATGCTTGGAACGCGATTTGGAGCCATAAATCGACCTCTCGTGGTTTCGATCGCAAAGATTTCACCAAGACATCCCCAATGAAGTCCGAAACCCTCTTAATGACGGAATCGTGACCCTCAGTCATGCCCATCGCAACGCTCTTGAACTCGAATTCTTGTCCAAGGTAGTCGGCCATGTACGTAGTATGCTGCTGCAACTTGCCATTCAACCTCTTGAGAGCGCCGATGTCTCCTGTACCCGAGTATGTATCTGCAGTATCGAAGAGGCCGTTTGAAGTTATCTGATCTCTTGATCGCTGCGCTACGCTTAGCCCCGCGGTCGACACAGTGCCCTCTGTTGCGGATGTGCTGCGTTTACCGCGGAACAGGGATCGCAAGCCGCCAAAGACGCGTGACTTGACACGTGACATGTATGGGTTGGCGCCTCCACGGCCGGTGACAGTGGTCGCGGATGAACGAGGCTAACATTCAAGAGTAGGTGTTTGGTTCATCACAATAAGAATTTTCGTCTCTACCTTGACCGTAGTAGGTTTCTGGCGATCCTCCCGCGTGGCTTCGATATTCACATTCGCACCCTGTTCTACCTCCACGCCACCAGCGACGTTACGGGAGGCAGAGGTGACTGGTACACCCCTAGATGAGTAGGTGTAGACGCGGGGGGAGACATCTTCGTTGCTTCTTGCCGTCTCCGAATGGCCCCAGGACGAAGTACGTTGTTCGTTCCTCCCTCGGAAGGCATCCGATGCCAGGTATGAATTAGGTTGCAGCTAGGAAAGGGGAATGAGACTTGCACTACGGCTGTGCTTATCGTCATACCAGTCCATGGCTTGCAAACCCCGTTGTCTCCGACGCATGGTCCTGAGGCACAAAAGGCGTTGCCGTAGGTAAGGCAATGTGTCTCCGCGGTGATAGCGCTTGTTTGCCGTTCTGACTCGGATCTGTGACAAAAGACATCACCCTGAACCAAGGTAAGCATCGTAAATACTGCAATTTCCCAGGACGCACACCTTTGGGGGAAAATAACAGGTGCCGCGAGGGAGAGCTTTGACGTCGTGGGTCAGACTTAAGGGAGGAGGAACACGACATCTAAGTATATAAACTGCGGTACAAAAGGCAGCACTGCTTTGCATACCCCACGTGCATATCGAGTCACCAGACAAGTGAGTACCACGCCAACGTCTCCGTTGTGTTAATGGTTATCGATTATCCATCCTTCTCCCTTCCCACTTCATCCAGGTATATACCGGTGGTATTGCACTCGATCTACTCACCTTATGTGAAACAATACATTCGACTCATCAGAGGAACGTCGCTGGAAGGTCTCGGAAAGTGAGTAACTTGGTGCTGTGTCGTGAGGGTGCTTCATCGACTGAGGAGCACCAATTGAACGAATATTAGTCAGAGCACGGAGCGCAGCCCCGTTGCATCGTATAGCGAAGATATGCTGCATGACTTCAACCGAGGTATGTCAGAGTAACAAAATTACATACCAGATGCGGCCGGCACTACCCTAGCCTTTTTCTCTGCAGACGTCTATCCCCTCCTCATCGAAAGTAAGATCGCACGCTCCATACGGATGTTTGACATACAGAGCTGTGGCGTAAGTGTGGATATAAACCAGGAAGAACCTGCGCACAATGGAGCAGTTGGCCTTGTATCCCGATGCGAGCAAGGTGATACGTGCACTGGCACTGTTTCACCATCGATCTATACGGGTAGCGAGGCTGGCGAGAAGTGGCCCTCACGGATGAGGTGAAGTAACAATGCAGTTGGTATGGGGCGAGAACAGGTGCACGGCTGGCCAGGCTGGCTCGTTTGACGATGCATAATATGGTGCGGCCTACTCCCCTCACCTCCAAGACCACAAACTATGGGTTACGCAATTCAGGAACAATTCAGGCGAAACTGCAGCTATTTCATGGGCAGTGGCCAGGCGACTCGTTTCTCATCGAAGTCGTCGTTTCGATGGTCGGCTGTGATGGACAATGCTTAGGTTCTCCCAACAATCACCTAAGAATACCCCGCACCTCTCAAAGATCGCCTCGCAAGAGTCAGGACTTCCTATTGTCGCAGAACTCCCAAGTGTGTACATCAAAAATAAAGGCTTTATGATGTCGCAAAGGGGGATCGTCACACCTCTCGTGTCGGTGAGAGCTATGAGAATGAAAAAATTCAGGCCGTCAGGGACTGGTTTGGGGTAGACTACGATGCAGCGAATTGAAGAGGGGAAGGAAGAGTACTAAGGACAAAAGTCGTCCGATTGAACTCAAGGCAATCAAATTAAATTCACCAGCTAGCGTACATAGCCGGGGGTAGAATCAGTTTCGTCACGGTCTTCTCAACAGTCACCTCTCATGTCACATGTAATCATGTGAAGAGTTAGAAGGAAAGGTGGCAAGTTGTCGCAAGGTACTACTCACGATTATATAGTATGGTCAAACGCCGAGGGCGTGTGTGTGTCGGAATTGGCAAGCGCACGCACAGCCATGATCGCGACCCGCGCTGTCAACCACCGGTGCGCGCAGGGCCCGACAAGGGACATCGCCCGCGTACCTACTGTCATATGGACTATCTATTCACCCGTATCGTGACCCTTTACCCCTTGGTCGGATACAGTAGCAACTTTTTCGTATATAGTTTGTACCGTTCGACACAGAACGCCTCAGTCCGTGGTACCGCACGTGACTGAGGTGAGCTTTTCATACCGTAGTTGTTACCTACTCGAGCTGACCGTACGTAGAAAGCTGTCCCTCGATAGGTAAATACCCAATACAGTCCGTTGTACCGCACGCGACTGAGAAAGCTGT
The DNA here is from genome assembly GCA_038089195.1 of Brasilioporus rufonigricans. Classification (NCBI taxonomy): domain Eukaryota; kingdom Fungi; phylum Basidiomycota; class Agaricomycetes; order Boletales; family Boletaceae; genus Brasilioporus; species Brasilioporus rufonigricans. Next base: position 1,011 of record JBBPKJ010001368.1, on the reverse strand, counting down.
CCCTCGATAGCCGCGTGTCATCTATAGTACATATTTCTACAGTGTGCCACGTCAATTGCTAATTATGGTCGACGTGTTACTACGCCATCCATGTGTGGATGGTCTCCCGTGAACTGTCATGCCAGAAAAGTCACAATTGGCTTGGTCTCAGAGCGTGGATAAACGTAGGTGGTAGTACTGATTGGCTTTCTGTGTCACTCCACGTTGTGAATGCCTTGCTGTGCTTGCACATTGCAACAGGAGAACTCATGACGGAGGGTAGTTCCACTGTGCCCAGCGGCGAAAAAGTACACGTGGGATCTGAAAGGGAAAGGTCCATATTCTAAGCGCTGGGTGCGCACGTGCCGGGTCAGCCATAAATGGAAAAGTGCTGCAATCCAATCAGAGTCATCACTGAGCAACCACGTAGGCTGGCGAAACTTAGAAAGCGGCATTCAGAAACACAACGTCACAAGTCGCTCCTGCAGCTGCCGAATCCCATCGAGTCCTGTGTCCCGGAGCGACGAGTGTACATACCTCGCCAATAGGTATGCATATGTATCTGGTGTCACTGGCACCGAGTATCCTGAGTCACGCCGTCCACATGCCCTCGCCACCCCTATAGACTGACCAACTCTCTTGATAGAGCTCAAGACTACTTACTGTTCTACCTGACCGAATAGCCTGACATGCGCAACGTCAAGCGCTCCTAAGGTCTTAGCTGCGAACACAACATTCCCACTCTCGCATTTCTGTGGTTGAGAAGAGCTCACCAAAAACTGCACGATCCTAGCTTGTTTCCAATATGACGAGCTGGTCTTCAGTTGGTTGAGAATTTTTGGCTGGTCGGCGTAGTTTTATTCAAACACCCACCCACACTCAGGCTGAGCTCATCCGCCTGCGACTTTTAGCTGGGTGCCGTGACCACGATCAAGTCCTTCAAGTTGTTTGCCTCTCGTTCACGTGCCACCCCTCAGGCTGTTCAACTAACTTCTCGGACGCCGCCACTCCTGCCAATCAAGTCACTTCTTG
>JBBPKJ010001367.1:0-11176 GCA_038089195.1 Brasilioporus rufonigricans | reverse complement strand
TTAGTACTGATTTGATGAATGCATTGGCCTTGTGCCAGTGTATATGGCTGAGCTGGTTGATTTCTAAGTCGTCAGGACTGAAGGACTTGTTTAGGTATATATTTAATGAGGCTGTATAGAGTGTGTCTTCAAGGATGGACAGCCATGCAGCATAATTCGTGCCGTTGAGTCTAGGTCTAAGCTTAAACAGATGTGAGTATTTTTGCACATTGATGGTCTTCTTTAGTGTGAAGTGGACTTCGTCTTTGTCGTCTGTATTCTCATCTAGTATGTTGGATGAGAGCAGCATCAATCTGCATGACAGAGGTGGAGCCTCCAATGTGTATGACAGGGCACGAGGTGTAGGGGCCAGAGCAAAGAGTGGTGTCGGTTCTGGATTTGGGATATCTGGCGGAGGGCTCAGAGAGCCTGATATGGTGGAGAATCTGGCTGCTCGAAGGTGGCCAACTGTGCTGAGCGGTATTCCGCTTGTGCATCTGTGTGACAGGTCTGTTGACATGGCTCGGGCAATCTCTGGGTTGCTCTGGAAGCAACTGGTGTTGTAGTTCTAGTTGGGATGTCTTATGGCAACAAGTTAACCTTGGCCAGAGGTGAGTCTCAGTTTATTTCTGCACAAGGTGGGGCTCATAACCTGTTGGGAAACAGTCATTCTGTAACATGAGTCTATGAGGACTGCAGTACATGAGTAGATAGTTATATGTAGTGTACAGTAGGTGCTTACCTCCAGTCGACGTTGTATGAGACTGGAGAGAGCATGGCAAGCGGAGTGCATGCTAATGGACACTGTTGTCCAAATATAGTAATCTAATGTAAATATGAGAATCGTCCAAGTATGTACTAGCTAATGGGATGATCTCCAACACCCCTATGATACTATGCCACCCAAGTAGCACGTACAATGCCACTTGCCCTAGCCTGTATTGCCCTAGCCTGTATGTACATAAACATGTTAGTTACTAAGCCTAGATGATGAAACAAAAGACAAATATGAAAAAGGAACCAAAAAAAAGACATTGCTCTGATATTGAGCGCTGTCATCAAATACACATGGTTGCACCATCGTCATGCATACACTAGTTATTGTTTAACTTCATCATCAGGGTAGCATAGTTACAGAGTATGTCGAGGTCTTTTTGTCCAATTATACACTCAACCCTATTGATAGATGACGACATCATATTTATACATCTACAGAAGAGGATGCTTGTGCAATCCACCAATGGGAAACAATATCAGCTACTCTGGTCCTTATATTGGGATATCTAAGCCCACACCAGTCAGTTTGATTAGACACATGTGTTCACACAGTCTTGTTAATAGTGCATATAGATGCTAGATGACAATAACCATACCAAATTGCCATCCTTGAAACAATTGCACATCGCAATCTCAGTAAGTCATTATCAGCTATATTTTCTTGATTCTAACTAGTTGTGTATCCTCTGAAGCAAAGCAGGGATGTCGACGATCCTTCTGAACTGCCATCTTTGAAACGACTACACACCCTGCCAAAACAATCTATGCCAGTGAGTCCCATTCAGCTATCCTCTTCTCAAATCTAACTTGTACTATAGCCTCTGAAATGGGATAGGGATAACGTTGACAACCCTTCTGAGTTGCCATCACCGAAATGACTACACACCTCACTAGCACAATCTATGCCCATAAGCTCCATCCAGTTATCTTTGCCTCAATTTTAACCTGTACTATAGCCTCTGAAATGGGATAGGGATGATGTTGACAACCCTTCTGAATTGCCATCACCAAAATGACTACACACCTTGCTAGCACAATCTACACTCATAAGTTCCATCCAGTTATTCTTGTCTTAGTTTTAACCTGTACTATAGCCTCTGAAATGGGATAGGGACAATGTTGACAACCCTTCCGAATTGCCATCACCAAAATGACTACACACCTTGCTAGCACAATCTATACTTGTAAGTTCCATTCAGTTATCCTTGCTGTTACAACTTATTTTTTCCTTTCAATCTCTAACTTACTTTTCCTATCTCCATTTCATTGCCTTTGATTCTAGTTGACTAACCTTTACTTTCCCATGTTTGAGTCATGGATTCTCATTAGTCATATCTCTTTACTAATTGTCCAATTTCCATCGCATTCTACCTCATTCTATACTTGCCCTTAACCTGGTCTGTGCACAATCACTGTACTTATATAAACCTCGCTTTCTCAACTATATACTTTAGTCTAGTCTCCTCTGGAAATCCATATTCCTTTCTCTTGAAGACTCTGCTCTACTCTGAGTGAGCACTCCTCGAAACCTTACAAGGTTTATCTTCGTCGACACTCATTTGAACTAGACCAAAGGGAAAACTCTTGATCCTCTGAAATCTTAAATGGAGGATATGTCTATCTCTACCCGGGCTAGCCGTAACAAAAGACTAGACTATCTACCTAGCAATGACTGATCTTAGTCAGTCACCATTCCACCTCGAACCCCATCCCTTGACCTCTGATCAAGACATACCACTCCCGTCCCCCTCTGAACAACAACTTGACCTAGATCTAGCCCACCAGCTAGCCGCATCAGCATCCATCCCCAAATCTCCCATGCCACCCTCTCCAACCCCAGTAACTCACAACCCTACGTTTCAGTTACCCATTGTACCACCCATCGCTCAAACAATGACTTCCATGACCAAACCCACTGAACTCCACCTCAACTCCCCAGAAGCCTTCAATGGCAACTTTCAGAAAGCCGAACAATGGCTTAACTCCATAACCTTCTATCTTGCCATCAACAAAGCAATTTATGATGATGATGACAAGAAAATTGCTTTTGCCCTCTTCTTCATGACCAAAGGAGCAGCCCTTACTTGGGCCAATACATTTAGATCTGCTGCTATCTCTGGAGCTACTGTCACCATGGGAAAGTATGACAACTTTGTTACTGCCTTTAAAAAAGCTTTCAAACATTACAACATGGAATCCAATGCCATTGCCTGGTTGGCAATCACCAGAATGATCTACCAGAAGGACTCTCAAACCTTCAAACCACCCCTTGCAGAATATATCGCCTTGTTCCAGAACCATGCCACTTTGGCTAAACTAAGCCAACAAGACAACATCCTCATCAAATATTTCTCAGCAGGATTGCCCACCTGGCTGATGACCCAAATATTCTCCATGGATACTGCCCCCACTAAAATCACTGAATGGTATGACAAAGCTACCCTATTCTTTGATGAAAGCAAACGAGCCAGAGAAGTGGCTCAGCAAAACAGACAATCCAGCCGACCATTCACTGCCAGAAATACCTCAACCAACACCCCTGAATGCAACCCATTTGCCATGGACGTAGATAACGTCATATTCCAAAAGAAACTTACCCCTACTGAATGCACCAAATGTCAAAAAGAAGGAATCTGTTTCAGATGCTGAAGAAAGGACACATGGCTAAAGAATGCCAAGTTAAGCTTGTTCCTCCTATCTGAAAGGAACCACCGACTGGCAGTTTGTGTGAAAGAACAAAATCCCGACTCACCAACTCTCAAAACCTCTTACCATCCAAAATGTTGATACCTCCACAAACTTCAATGGAAAAGTTTTGTTTACCACAGATCTTTTCTTTGCCATCAACAGCATTGCCCAATCTGCCAAGTTTTACGTCATGAACTGTGGAAGACAAAATGCCATTCTAGGATTACCCTGGCTAAGAGAAGTGAACCCTATCATTGATTGGATCCAAGGAACATTGTCCATTCCAGAATCTATTGACAAAGCGGCCAAACTCTACCAAACCCAAATATCTGCCATCTCATCCCACAAAGCCAAACAATCCTTCCCTGTAAAACTACCTCGCCATGTTATGGTCAATCGAGTAACTGATGCCTGACTCTTTGACTACCTCAACGAAGGAGACATCTTGGCACAATATAAGTCCCCTGAAGAATTTCTCCTATGAGCTCAACAAAAAAGAACACTGGATCGTATCCAGAAATTCAGAAGTTGATTCGCTCCTCTAGGTTCTCCATATGTCCAAAAGCTAACCACTGCTACCAAGCTAGCCATGGCAGCAGAAAAAGTCAAACTGAAAATGACACTTCCCCCAGAATACACCGAATTTTCTGAAGTCTTCTCAAAGGAAGCCACAGATCATATTCCTCCTTCCCGACCTTATGACCATGCCATTCAGTTAGACAAGTCTTTTGTACCAAAAATCAGTAAATTATACCCGTTAACTACCGATGAATGAAAAGCCACAGAAGAGTTCATCAAAGAGAACCTAGCAGCTTACAAAATCCAACCATCGCAATCTCCCCAAGCACCTCCATTTTTTTTGGTCAAAAAGAAAGACAGACGACTACATCCTTGCCAAGACTATAGATATCTCAATGAACATACTGTTCAAGACACATATCCCCTTCCATTAATCTCTGACCTCATTGACAAGCTCAAAGATGCCAAAGTCTTCACCAAATTCAATGTTTGATGGGAATACAACAACATAAGAATTAAGGATGGAGACCAGTGGAAAGCTGCCTTCCTTACCTACAAAGGACTCTTCGAACCTCTTGTCATGTTCTTTGGACTGTCAAACTCCCCAGCAACCTTCCAATGCTTCATGAACAACTCTTTTCACAACATGATAGCTGAAGGATGGCTTGTCATCTACATGGACGACCTTCTTATCTTCTCCCCCAATGAAACCACCCACACCGAACAAACCAAATGAGTCCTTCAATGAATGAAAGAACTTGACCTTCATCTTAAACTAGAAAAATGTTCCTTTGCCACTGATGAGGTAGAATACCTTGGACTTGTCGTCAAACCCGGACACATTGCCATGGATCTGGTTAAACTGGACAGAATCTCTAAGTGGCCAATTCCCTCCACTGTGAAAGAAGTACAATACTTCCTTGGATTCACAAACTTTTACAGGCAATTCATCCCTGATTACTCTAATATCGCCCATCCGCTCATTGACCTAACCAAGAAAAATCAAACTTGGAATTGGTCCTTGGCATGTAATTCAGCATTTCTCACTCTGAAGGAACAATTCTTGAACAAATCCATACTCCAACTCCCCAACACCTCTAGACCCTTCACCATCACCACCAATGCATCTGTGTTCGCTTCTGGCACCATCCTCCTTCAAACCAACTGCAATGGAGAATGGCATCCTTGTTTCTACCTTTCTCAATCGTTCTCTCCAGCTGAACGAAACTATGACATCTATGACAGAGAACTCCTAGCCATCCTCTGAGCCCTAAAAGGATGGCACCAGTACCTCCTTGGCTCTTTGTTTCCCATACAGGTCTTCACCAACCATAAAAACCTCACCTACTTCCGAAAACCCCAACACCTGAATAGACGACAAGCTCATTGGCTCCTTGACCTCTCAGACTTTGATTTGAAACTAATCCATGTACCCAGAAAACTTCTCTCAGGACCAGATGCTCTCTCTTGACAACCTGATCTCGTCCCTTCTGACACTGAAACCAAAACCACCCTCCTCCCACCTTCCTTATTTGTGCAACTTATCGACTCTATCCTGAAAACCTTAATCTCCAAACATTCAAAGGAAGACCCTTTGCTCCTCAAAAAACTCCAGGATATTGATGAACTTCCCACCCCACTGAAATCATGTCTGTCTGACTGGCAACTACTTGACAACATCCTTACCTATAAAGGACAAGTCTACATACCTCCTAATGAAGAACTCCGCCGCACCATCCTTCAACAATGCCACGATCATGAGACTGCCAGTCATCCCAGCATCCTGAAAACCCACACTTTGGTAGCTGCTGAATTCTGGTGGCCTGGATTCGCATCCTACATCACCAAATACGTTGAAGGATGTGCCATCTGCCAACAAAATAAGGTCAATACCCATCCGACCTGCCCTCCATTAACACTGATTCCCTCTTCCACAACCCTTTTGTTTAAACAACTCTCTTGTGATCTCATCACTGATCTTCCCATGTCCTCTGGCTTTGATTCTCTCCTAGTCATGGTGGACCACAGCCTTACAAAGGGGGTAATTCTTTGCCCTACCAAGAAGACTGCCACCACCAAAGGGATCGCCCTTCTTTTTTATCACAAAGTTTTCTTCAGATTCGGACTCTACAACAAAATTATCTCAGATCATGGCCCACAATTTGCCTTTGCTTTCGCCAAGGCCCTAGGGAACCTCCTGAACTATGACCTCACCCTCTCTACTGCCTATCACCCCCAAACTGATGGAAAGACTGAGCGTGTGAACCAAGAAGTCAAAATGAATCTTTGGGTATTCTGCAGATCTATTCCAACAAACTGGTCTGAACAGATTCCTATGGCAGAATTCACTCACAATCACCACCCTCATTCCGTCACCAGCAAATCACCATTCTTTCTCATGATGGGGTATGAACCCCAAGCCCTTCCTTCTATCTTCCAAACTTCTAGTGTACCTGCTGTTGATATCCAAATCAAAGAACTTCTTGCATCTAGAAATGAAGCCCTCACTGCCCACAAACTTTCCAGACAAACCATGGCCATCAGAAATCGAAAGAAGTTTGTACCATTCACCAAGGGACAAAAGGTATGGCTCAAAGCCAGAAATCTGAAAAGAAACGTCGTGAACTCCAAATTTGCACCCAAACCAGAAGGTCCTTTCTCTATCACTAAAGTACTATCCCCTATCTCCTATCAACTCCAAATACTGGTCTCCTGGGGAAAAATCCACCCAGTATTCCATGCATCCCTACTAACTCCATACAAAGAAAACCTGATCCATGGAAAGAACTTCCCTCAACCACCATTGGAACTTATAGATGGAAATGAAGAATTCAAAATAGAATGTATCCTGAAACACCAGAAAACTCCAACAGGCTTCCACTTCTTGATCCGATGGAAAGGATACTTCGCCACCAATGACTCCTGGGAACTGGAGTCCAACCTGAATCATTCAAAGTCCGTTCTCCAAGATTATAAGAAACAACTCCCCAGGATCTTCTCCTCTTACAACCCTTTGAGATGCAGTGCCTCTAAGTGAGTGCCCCCTTGAATAAGAAACAATAACACAAAACTCCTACTCACCATCACTATATCCCTCTTTTTCTTCCTATCTTGTTTTTCCGCTGGTTTCGCTCTTCTTTTCATACATACCTTTTCACAATTCTTCCATTAACCTTCTCCAAATGATATGGCCTCCAACCGTACTTCCCCCTCTTGCCTTTCCCCCACCGAGTCTTCTATTACCCTATCTTCCACCGCCGCCACCACTGGCTGGAATGTTTATCTTGCCAAAACTGTTCTCTCCAATGAAACTTCACCATCTAGATGCCCTGTCCTCTCCATTGATGTACCTCCCCTTGCTCATCGAATTCATGATGGCTTCCCCGATGGACCCTACCTCACTCATATCCAAACTATCATGAACAACTCATGCCTTGCTGTACCCATCACTGCCCATTTAGACATGGGATCTCCTCTACTCACATTATACTGCACTCTCCTCCAAGTCCAACGGTTGAACATCGGAAATATTCAGTCTACTGACCCTACCATCGCATTCCTTTCCACCGTCATTGCCAATATTCGCAGCGAATTAACTGGAGCCTTGGGCATTCTTGCCTATCAACTTGAGCTAGGAGAATTTATGGCAGATGTAGACCACTACCTCCGAGAACTAAACCACCAAAACAACACACTGATCCATCTCTCCATCCCAGAACAATCTTCCACTCTATCCACATCCTCTTCTCCCTTAAATCCCAAAGAACTCCAGGCAGTTACCCATGCTGAATACACCTTCCACGAAGCAAGGTGACATGCACCCCTTCCCCCTTCCCATCTGCTTTACCAATTCACTTGCTTCCATTGCAGATATTTAGGACATACTCACATTGAATGTTCTTTGTATCAATGCCCCATCTGTCTCCGATGGGCACCAGGACATAAACAATCCCTTTGTCCAGCTCGACGAACCCCTCACAACATCTCTTCAGACTCATTGTCATCTCCTCCTTGTCATCACCCCTACCGATGCAATACTGCTCGAATCTCTACTGGAGGTTATATACCTCATTGCCGACCACCTTCTCTCTCTCCTTCTAGGTCACCGTCTCCAGGAGACGATCCCTACAATGATACTGCATACACCAACATGACTGGATCCCTTGTCGGACCAGATTGCAACTTGTAAAATAGATTGACTCAGGGGTCAATCATACAAAGGAGGTTATGTTATGACTTATTCTTTCCTTTCAATCTCTAACTTACTTTTCCTATCTCTGTTTCATTGCCTTTGATCCTAGTTGACTAACCTTTACTTTCCCATGTTCGAGTCATGGATTCTCATTAGTCATATCTCTTTACTAATTGTCCAATTTCCATCGCATTCTACCTCATTCTATACTTGCCCTTAACCTGGTCCATGCATAATCACTGTACTTATATAAACCTTGCTTTCTCGACTATGTACTTTAGTCTAGTCTCCTCTGGAAATCCATGTTCCTTTCTCTTGAAGACTCCGCTCTACTCTGAGTGAGCACTCCTCGAAACCTTACAAGGTTTATCTTCATCGACACCCTTTTGAACTAGACCAAAGGGAAAACTCTTGATCCTCTGAAATCTTAAACAGAAGATATGTCTGTAACATTGAGAGCACTTCTATGCTCGAGACTTACACTTTCCTGGACTTTGGAAGGTACTCACGAAGAGACACAACGTCCAAAGAGCAGTACTTTGAGAGGATGAGGCGCAAGGAGCACAGTAGTGCATTAAATGAACGTAGAACTAGCTGAAGTACATGGAGGGGATCTCTAGGTTCTTATACAATACAGCTTATAGCAGAGATTCAAGAAAGACAAACAAAGGCCAACCACTGCACAGACCAAGTAACTAAAAGAGGTCAATCAAGCTAGAACGTTGGACTTGAACCAACAAAGGTAAGGCTTGATGACTATGGAGAGATCAGAGCACACAACGTATAAGAGAACATTGTAGAAGGGTTAGTCCAAGGATAGAGCAGTCAGAAGAGAGGGACCAAAAGGACATTGTCCATATAGAATACGGCTAGGAAGGAGTCATAAGAAGTATAAGCAAAGGGAAATGCATGGTTATGGCAGAAGGAAATGATGAAGGTATCTCAGTGAACGAGGGAAATTGTAACAACGTCTATCCCTACCTGGGCTAGCCATAACACTTGCCTCAATTCTAACCTGTACTATAGCCTCTGAAACAGGATAGGGACAACATTGACAACCCTTCCGAATTGCCATCACCAAAATGACTACACACCTTGCTAGCACAATCTACGCTTGTAAGCTCCATCCAGTTATCCTTGCCTCAATTCTAACCTGTACTATAGCCTCTAAAACAGGATAGGGACAATGTTGACAACCCTTCCGAATTGCCATCAGTGAAATGACTACACACCTTGCTAGCACAATCTATGCTTGTAAGCTCCATCCAGTTATCCTTGCCTCAATTCTAACCTGTACTATAGCCTCTGAAATGGGATAGGGACAATATTGACAACCCTTCCGAATTGCCATCACCAAAATGACTACACACCTTGCTAGCACAATCTATGCTTGTAAGCTCCATCCAGTTATCCTTGCCTTGATTCTAACCTGTACTATAGCCTCTGAAATGGGATAGGGACAATGTTGACAACCCTTCCAAATTGCCATTACCAAAACAACTATGCACCATGCTAGTACAATCTATGCCTATAAGTTCCATTCAGTATCCTGCCCTCAATTCTAACTTGTCCTACAGCCTTTGAATCAGAATAAGGTTGACGTCAACGACCTTTCTGAACTATTGTCTCCGAGACAATTCCAGGCTGCAATCGTACAACACAAAGTTAGTTCTATCAACAGTCTTGGCCCCAAGTGTAAGTCTTGACTGAAAATACAGCATCTTCCAAAGGGCAGGGACTTGGTCAGCTTAATGGTACTTCCAAATGAAATATTGCATCAAATCATCAATTGTCTTGGGATCATGGACCTCTAGACATGCACCAGGGTTTGCATCCTCTTGAAGAACATAGCTGCCCCACATTACCTGGTTGTCCTCCACTTTACCCCCAAGGAAGGCTTCTTGCTCAGCATTAACAAGGAAAATTGTGAGGCACTTATGATGTGGATGTGTATGGATGAGTTTACCTGTCCAAGGAGCATTTTTTGTCCCTTGACTGACCTGGAGGTTCACCACTTGCATGCTCTACAGCTGTTCTTTGAATTGCCCCATTGTGCCAATATATCATTTGTCTATCTGGGTCTCTTTGATAGCAGATCACTGAACCACATCACCTCTACTACTGCTCTATTTGCAAGTATCAATGTCTCTGGATGCTTAGCCTTTTCTTACTCTGCTTGTTCAAACTCCCAACTGGAAGTCAAGTTGTTGCCATACTCTCTTCAGATGATCCCCACCCAACTCACATCATTTTCATTGTATGGTAACACTATATTCTCTCTGCCTATGATCTCCATTACCCTGTCGACCCTCCAGGATTCTCCGTTGCAGGAACTTCATCTGCAGGACACTGGGATGTCCTTCAGCATGTGGAGGAAGTTACTTCAGTCTTTGACTTTCCCCTACCTACAATGCCTAGATGTGGATGATTGGTGCTTTGTTGGCACGCTTATTCTGTTCCTCCAGCATCATCATGGTATTCGTTCCTTGGTCATCACTCCATGCAGTGAAGCAGAGAAGACCTGGCAACCGTTAGTCCACTCTGTTGAGCTTCCTTTATTACATATACTTAAAGGACCACCAGGCTATTTGAAAAAATTTCTGGGACAACTTTGCAATCCTGGACTGATAATGTGTCTCTCAGTCACACTCACCAACTTCAAGTCTCGTGTTTCACAGATATCAAAGGTGCTTGATTGCACTCAGCTTCTCTCCAATTTGGAGGAGTTGAAGATAGCTTTCTATCAAGGGTCGACATTGGTTGTTCCTAAGGGTAGTTTAACCCTGCCAGAGCATGAAGTGCAGACATGTGGTACTGCTCATCTCAAGTTAGCTGCTGCCTTTGATACTGCCATGGAAGACGATGAAGAAATTTTGGTGAGCAACACTGTTCCAATGCACCTATTGACTGATCCAAATTACACAGCAATATTGTGCACCATGGATGAAAGCTTTCCCTAGTGTGAAGTCTGTAATGCTGGTCCCTGGATGTGTGTTTTCCCCTGCCACCAAGATAAGCTCT
>JBBPKJ010001366.1:0-11180 GCA_038089195.1 Brasilioporus rufonigricans | reverse complement strand
GAGAAGTGCTGGCATCTGCATTCCAATCATCAGCGATCTGTAAAGAGCTTATATCATCCATGACGACGCGCATCGACTACGTGCGGATCAAGTATGAAGTACGACAGTACTTTCGATACGCAATGCTATCGCACAAGTGGGAAGACAACGAGCCGTCCTTCGAGAAGGTGATGGAAACTCCGGTATATGAACTGCAAGAATCTCGAACGCACGATAAATTGCAGATGTTCTGCAAAACTGTTCGGGATGGCGGATTCATTTGGGCATGGAGTGATACTTGCTGTATCAATAAATCAGACCCCATCGTGCTCCAAGAAGCCCTGGCGGCTATGTTCAGGTGGTACCAGGGATCCACCTTGACGATTGTTTACCTCCGAGATGTCTTCTCGTCATCGCAGCTCCGCGCTCTCATGAGAAGCATTTGCAACACTCGCGCCTGGACCCTTCAGGAATACATTACTGCCAATGTTGTACTCTTCTACACGCAAGACTGGACCCTCTATCTCAACCTACAGTTGCCGAACCACAAGGAATCACAGGATGTCATTTCGGAGATGGAGGAGGCTACCGGGGTGCCTGCAGAAGAGTTGACGGCACTTCGTCCAGGGTTAACTGGCATTCGGGAGAAGTTACGTCTCGCTTCGACAAGGAAAGCAACGCTAGTGGAAGATGAAGCATATTCATTACTCGGCATCTTTTCGACTACCGGTATCCCCACGAAATACGGTGAAGGGGAAGCTCTCCTAGGGCATCTATTGGCAAATGTTCTCACCAGATCCGGAGATGTCAGCATCCTTGCATGGAGTGGGGAATCTGGCCCCTTCAACAGTTGTCTTCCGGCCCATATCATTGTATTCAATGGACCAGTGACGTCACACATTCCCCCACCCATCCCAGATACTGATATGGAAACAATCATCACCATGTCGAACCCTTATCCATTCGACCTCGATGTAGCACTGAGGCTATACGACCGCCTCCGTGAGCTTCCCACGCCTAGGTTTGCAGGGTCTCGGATGACACTTCCATGCATCGCCTTCCGACTCCCCCATCTTTCGTCATATCGAGCAACAAGTTCACCCCGTGTTTATCGCACGGACACTGATGCTTTTGGGACGGTAGAGATCAGAACGAAGCACGACCTCTCCCGGTTGGGAACTTTGTATCTCGTCCACCCTTGGCTGGGAAATCTTCTGGAGCAAGGGGACATGCATAGCGATGGATTCGAGTATCATGTTATGCCACCTCCCTCACCGAACCCAGACGGTGAAGATATTGGTGATGAAGAGTTTATGGATCCGCCAATCGACGACGCAGTGCTCGATGATTCATCGTCACTCCCTGAACCTCAATCACCGTCGCTCTCTACTCCCATTCAAATGGCACCGATGGACAGAGAGACGCAGGCCCGACGGCTTGTTGCCCGCCTTAGACAGCCTTTCGGTGCACTCTTGTTCAGGCTGACTGCAGCAAATCAGCGCGTACTGGGTTACAAGCGGATTGCGGCGGATAGCATGATCAACGTGCAGTTCCGGGAGAACTTTCCACTGGCTAATATTCTGGATAGAGTGCGCACAGTCGACGTTTTGTGAACTCCGTAGCACCTCGGAACGTGTTTTCAACTACAGTACAGTACTACTACGCCTTATAATCGAACATACTATGACTTCGATGACAAGCTCTCTCTTCCCTTCATGGGTCACGAGGGTGCTGCAAAGTGCTTCCGCATTGCCGTTGACAAAGCAGTAGAATTGTGTTAGGATAGCAGGCTAGACGTCGTCAGGACGAACGATGAGTGCGCGATGTTCGTTGTATACCTCGATCAGTGTGTGAACGAATCCGTTCTTTTGTGGAACGTCGGACGTCTCATGGGGAGGGATGTAAGGAGCTCGGAACATTTTTGATGCCATTGTGGTAGCAGCGCATAGAGTGAGAGACGGATCTTCTCCAGAGTCCACTCTCGACCCAGCGTTGGTCCAAATGTCAGTGGTTCAGCAGTGTGGGGCAGAAGAGAGTGTTATAGATTTGCCAACCGAAGACGACTTCGATAACAATTACCACCACCGTCCAGCGAACACCGATTGTACCCACTGTAGGGCTTTAGGCTTCGCACGATATCCACGAAGGAAATGATGTCTAAGACCATCAATAAACAGAACAACAGCCCATCCATGCACATCAACACTCCAGTGGCGGGCAAAAGCCCTGCAGGGCTTTCCAACCACAGTTGCATAGGGGCTAACTGCAAGGGCGGGCTGGATCCCCTTGATTCATCTTGCACCCATACATGGTAGCTGCTTTTACTGGACATAATCCTGTTATCATCCACTTACCAATATCGAATTGAGTGATCACAGTGCCGCATGATGGACCCTTGATAGCTCGAAACTTTCAAGTCAAATCAAATGACCATTTCTCGTGTATATATCAAAGCCGCATCACATCGACCTGGTACAACGACTTGTAGAGTATCCCGACATCCAAGAAGTAAAGGAGTGTAATAACGTGGGCAGGGGTATCAACTATCAACTTCAAAGAACACCCGCAGAAATGGGAGTGCATGCAATGTTGACCAGACCGTCCTGTATCGAGCGGGGAACAGGTCAATTCGAACAGTCAAGAATAAACCAATGCAGTGTAAACTGACCTGTTTAGTGTCCGTACAACACGCAGCCTGGGCGTTGCACTTTGTACCGCCGGTCACACCAATGACCGTGATGGGGTTACACTGCACGCCGACGTTTCCAATGACGCCAACAAGAGCGCTGAGCAGGTCAGAATCGTCTTTCCTCTTGAAAGAGTTCTCGCCCTGGGAATAAATAAGTTCATGAATTACCACGAGAGTCAAGTAAAGAGATATCTCACAGAGAATTGCTGGTCGCAGCAGTACTGGTTGCCAGTGGAGCAGGTGTTCCCGGGCCAACTATCACGAGCTTCAAGAGCACGGGGAGCAGCGGCAGCGACTGCAGCGAGGGCAATGACAGGGAGAAGGGTAGCAACGCGGAAGAACATGTTTGGCAATGGAGTAGGCTTCGGAGGACTCAAAACTAAAAGAGCGGATGGTTTACTGAAGAGCAATGGAGCTGGCTTCCCTCCTTTTATACTGCAAACAATCCTGTATATGGTTAATATCATTTATTTTTTTTCCTTTGCAAATCTGGTGCGTGGACGCCCGCAGCGCAGGGATTATGTCATGAGGAAGTCACATCAGACGACTGGTGGAATTGGAACTTACGATGATAACATCATACAAACGGCATAACGGACTAATGACCGTCGGAGTGGGTGATTGAGCGCGATTCAAATGATATGCCAGACCCCATTACCACCGCAGGTGGTGTAACATTCTTGTCCTGGACGAAGAAAATGGAGGTTTGTTAGTGAGCAGTAACATAAGCAAAAAAACCTTCGACAGCACGCGGCGTAAGTACTAGCAGACCAGAAATGCCATGGCGAGGGAGAACCTAACGCGACATTCAAAAACATCGCTTATCGCCTTGCACAGTCCCTCTGACGGAGTCATTCGCGTAGATCAACGCCCCAAAGAAAATGTGTTGGGACATCAACCGGTGCACTCGTGAACATATCATGGGAACAGAGCTGAGCGCGAAAAGACTTATGAGGCTTCATTGCAAAGTATGCCGTCAGAAGAATGCTTTGAAACAGGGATGCAGGTTGGGTGCGAGGGTCTAGGGCTTTTCGTCAGATCAAACGTACTGGACTTTGCCAAAAGGAGGTTTTTACTATACAGTCTCGGATCATCCTTTTTTACGCCTTTCAGAAGGTCCTGAAGTGCAGTCGACTCTGTCATGACCCGTACTCCTCGAGAGAGGCCCGTGGGTACGGGTGATCACCCAAGCAAAATGATGACTTGAAGCCATTCGGGAGGCCCATCAGAAATTGTATGGATTACCGCAGAGCATGGGTGTATGGGCTAAGACAATGTCAACGACGGAAAAAACGTCAGCACTTTGCCGAATACTAATCTGAGGTCATACCGCGTAGATTACCCTCGTAACTAGGTATCGAGGAGCATCAGACTTTAGACGACTCTTCATCGACTTACGTGTTTAGAGGTGCCTCTACTAGTAAGTCAATGTGTCCGGAGAAGCGTGAACCAGTTTCCCTGGTAAACCACCCTTTCCCATCACAACAAACGCTTTTAAATTCAGACAGAAAGTTGGCAAAGGAGGAGCTGACCGCGGATTTCAAGCTACAGTACATGTGTGAACTTGGAGCCGATTCAGGTGTAAAGTCCTGTGAGAGGGGATAACGTAAATGAATTCAAGCTCAAATTAGTAGGCTTTGTCAGTACGGTGGGTATACTATGACTACATAGTGCTTACATGCCACCGAGCAAACTCGGAGGCGGCAACCACAGCTAAGCGCGGGTGCGATTTGCTCGGCCCTGTCCCAAAATTAGTGCTACATATATAGTTCGCCGCAGTTCGCATGCACCTTTCCGTCGGAGTCGGTTTCATGCTTTCCTGCCCGGCATCGTTGCCTTCACACCCCGTGTTGTCACACGTTCAAAGACACTCACGTGTGATTTGTCACCGTCTGCAGGGAAGCCTTCGTCCCACCTAGAATGAAGACTTGATCGCGGGTGCCTTTGGAGTAGTGAAAAATGTGATAGACAGCGAAGGAATGAGCAGATGACATAGGTGGGGTATCGACACAAATCGCGTTCGAGCCTGCGAAGGAAGATGTGGGAGACGAGGCAACGCTGATCGACTCGGTAGAGATCAAGCACAAGGTATTTGTGACGACGTGGTTGGGATATGCCAACCCTCCAGACTTGGCGTTCACACCACACGCATTCAGCGATTAGGACTTCGCAAATCCACTAGCCCACGGGCAGTCAATTTCTGGATACCCCTTACCGAGGGTGCAAGGGTTCATTGGAGGCACAACATCAATGACGATGACGTGGTGACTCAGTGATGCAGGCCAGGTGTCAGTAACCGCATAAACTACAACATGACATATTCATCCGCTCAATGCACTCGATAAAAACACCGCTACCTCTCTCATCACCCTCGCCATTCCAAGGCGAGTGACAACCGTGACAGGGAAGTACGAACCAGCGTCGTCTCGCCGCCACACTTAACACGAGCGTTCTCCAGAGGTCAGGGAGATTTACCTGCCGAGAAGGTGCACGAAAGGGTTGAGAGAGATGGTGAGATGATCTACTTGCTTGCTCTCCTAGCCTAAGGCTTGACCATTCAGCTAGGATTTTCACTAGATACTTCCCCACCTTGCCGTATGGGTACGGGGACAATGAAGGGTGGGCAGGTGGTTGCGCAATTCACTACCGATTTGGTTCCAAGATATGTCGTAGAGCTGTTGGTGTTCCACCCTATAGGTCTCAGGGAGTTTATGCGAGCGGTGGTGGGGTTGAGCGCGGAAGTGATCTCTATTGTTCACTTGTGGAAGGTGCGATGTTCTATCGTGTTCCTCTTGGTAGGAGGCCACGTGTTATTGTCGAGATTGTCGACGAAAGTAGGCGAATCCATAACGGCGTTGATTCATACTCATCCCGATTCACAGTGCTACAGAGACCTGTTCCGTTGGCATCTCGTTTCGCTTGCTTCAATTACAAGGGCACGCAGCAAGTTCCTCAGAGACTCTAAACAATAGAGCCCTTCCAGTGCTGGTAGACCATCTTCATTCTACTCCAGATAGGTGGATGCAACGAAATGTATACCGTGTGGCCGTCCTCGTGGCGCTCAGGAGACCATTCCTCCAACTCTATTGCATACCGTCATTGGTCAATTTGTCGACGACTGTCAGACGATTGAAATCAAAGACAAGGATTACACCTTCGCCATGGACTTCGTGGACGTCATGTCAGATCTATACAATGAGGAGATGGACCGAGTTGCGGGCCAGATCCGAGACACGCAATATACAGTCATCCACCGTCATTTGAACAAGCCAATTTCAGTTGGCTCGCACATCACAACCACAATGGATGAAATAAATCAGATGTTACAAAACTAATTGTACATACATACACTATCTCTAAAAAAAATAATCCACATCAGTGGAGGTATGTGGCTGCTACTGCAGTCCTCGTGTTTGTGCCATTATCGCGGTCGCACCACCATTTGGACAGGCCAAAAAAGGTATATCACCACCTTTGATTGTGTTGATTACTATCTAACTGTTATCGGTACTACCAATCTTCCCGCGCGCTCCCACTGTTATCTTCATCGTCGAGCACGTTGCCACCCACGCCTTCACCGCTCTCGTCTCCATTTCTTGCGCTTTCCAATCCAGACAGGATTGATTGTCGACCTATGCCGAAATTTTTGAGTGATTGCTGCCTGTTGACATGCCTTCCTTTTTTGGGATAATCTTTGCATGATGCTGTGATAACCCGATAAGATCAGGTCATGAGACATGCTTCACCGGCATCCTTCTGGAAACACAATATATTGTCCTTCATCCAGATATACACATCAGAGATGCTCTTTGTCAATGCCTCTATGCACTCACTAGGCTTTTGAGGGATAGAAAATTGAATTTGTCCCAAGAGCAACTGATTCACACAAAATTACCTATATTTTACTTCGAGAATGATACAAAACAAAGCTTTCACATTTCCATTCATCCATATCTAACATGTAGTGTATAAAAGTCAAACATTCAAAGCTATTTAGAGGGAAGAGAAGGAAGAATTGAAGTCAATTTTTACATTTGTTCAAATGACGGTGGATGACTGTAAGGGGGACCTGGACCTTGTTGTCAATGGGCATTATCACGTAATTGTTGAATGCAAGAATGAATTTAGTGGCACAGCAGCTGATCCGTATTTCGAAGCCATAACATACTATCTGGAGTCGACGGGAGACACAGCTATCGAGTCCTCGAGGTCTATCCTACCGTACCTCCACGTCAACATTTCTGGTTCGTCCACGCGACCTCCGTCTAGCACTTCTCAACGTTGTCCTGATCGCTCCTTTTTGACAGGGTCAGACATCGCGTTCGCCGGTGCAGCATGAAATTCGAGACAGATGGTACAAGTCCCAACACCCGTTGCGTGTCAGTTACATTACACTGATACCGATAATCAGCTTACAATGGCACGTCACCTGGCTACTTTCCGCAAAGCTACCAAAGTTCTAGAGCAGTGTTATGAAGGACTGGGCGAGGAAATCCCTCTCTCCACTGGCCAAATCCCTTCCCATTTGTGCCGGTACCCAACAAGTTACACACCACTTCGGTTCGATGCCTCCAATATCCCCAAGATACCTTCGGAGTTCCAGTATGACTCACAGCCGAATAGCGAGCAACTCGTATTTCTTGGGACGGAAGGAAATGGTGATAAAATCTGCATCAAATTTGTTCGAACGTACTCCCGCGCTGCTCACGAATACCTCGCATCTATTTCAAAAGCTCCTGCCCTTGCAAGGATTCGAGGAGATTCTAGGCGGCTTTTTCTTGGTAGTTATGGAGGCGCTCTCCGATTTGTGGGTTCTAAGCGACCGCGAGAAGCCGCTCCCCATGATTCTCTTCAATGGTATGGAAGATACGCTACGCTCGTTCCATATGGCTGGTTTCGTCCACAGCGACATCCGAGATGTAAACACGATGGTCTCAAAGGACGGCAGGCAGTTCATGATCGTCGATTTCGACTGGGCAGGAAAAGCAGGAGAGGCGCGATACCCGACGCACGTCCATCATATTGGCATAACGAGACCACAACGATGCAAGATACGAAAAGATTCTGGCAAGCCACGACGTGGAGATGCCAAAAGCAATCGAAGCCCGAGTTTTAGGAACTAGTTAGGCCCGATCTCATTCTACGACACGGTTTGGTCGTAGATGCTGGCTACTGAACGACTGATTACTTCGACGGGCGTAAGCGTGGCGTCGTCTCACTCATCGAGCCTTTCAAAGACGTCTAAAACGACGTGCGTTTGCCGCTGTGACAGCAGCACACCCACATACTAGTAACAACCAGGGTTTGGGCAATCCACATCTGCCGAGGATGCCATAGGGAGGGAGAACAGGCCCGGCAAAAAGACTGGCGCAGCATGCTGGGACTCGACCTTCAAGGGGTCGTACGATCCCTGGCTCCACTAGCTCTAACACTTTATGAGTGATATGAATGTTCCAGTAGCAGCTGCGATTGTTGACTCAAAGCAGCCCGATCCGAGTCAGATGCAAGGGCCTAGAAGCCCTGAATGATGGTGACACCCGGACATGCGTTCACTTTTCAAAACCACCGACCTCAAGTATCAAACAAGCGTTTCATTATTATATCGTGCACGTCCACGTCCGCATATATAGCTTGTTAAGAAATGAAAGTCTCAGATCTAGCCATGGCAAGTAAATCACGCCAAGAAAGGTAAACTCGAGAAAAGAGAAAAGAGGACGCATCCAAACATCGATCTCAGTCATGCCAAGTCCAGCAAAGAAAGAGGGACATCCACATCGCCCACGACGCGTCGACGTCCCACCCGCCAACACGAACTCATCCGAGGTGATACCCGTTCGGCACCTGCAACCCCCCGCCACCCCCGCTCGCACTGCGCATCACAGGCATCTGCCTCGGCATCGACGTCGTCAGACTCATCTGCGACCCGTTCCTCGACCGCGCCGACAATGTCGTCCCCAACGTCGCACCGTCCTCCCCTATCGGCATAGGCGCGGTCCCCAACGTTGGCGACGACGCGCGCGAGTGGTATTGCGACGCCGTCGATGTCCCAATCGACAGGTATGCCTGCTCGTACTGTGGAGGCTTCGTCGGGGAGACGCGTGTCGTCGTCGGGGACGCTGGCGATGAGTGCGCGTGGCGCAGTGCGGGTCGGACGGGGTGCGACGTGTTGAGCGGTGGGGGACGTGGTCGGGAGAGGTTTGACGAGGAGACGAAGCGGCGGAGGGGTCGGAGGAGCGAAGGGGGCAGCATCGACGAGGGCGTGCTTTGGGAGAGACTGCCTTCCTCCATCAAGTAGGTATTGTCGACGTTGCGCTTGAGCGATGCACGCCTCGAGCGTCGTAAGGCGAGGCTCAATGGCCGACGTAACCGGAGTCCCATGCAGCATACGAGTAACAAGACGACTGTGTAGAATAGAAACACGACGGGTGAAAACCCCAGAGACGCGCGCGTCAACACGGGGGATAAGTGTTGTGATATCCTTTCCTCGATTGCGTCCAGATCTAGGAAAGGCGGCCGAATCGGCGTGATGGGTGGATGCCGCAAGTTCGACGGTATATCCTGCACGGGATCCACCAGCGGTCGACTATGACTTGACGAGGGTTTCACCTCTTTGCTCGCTTCGAGCACCATCTTGCCGAGCGTCCAACTAATTGCGATCCCTGCAACCGTATCCACAGACTGGAACAGTGGTCGCCCGAGCCCCTTCTTGTCGGCTTGCTGCGCGACCTTTTCGCCCTGAGTTGTCGAATTTCCTCCAGGATCAACGATCCGAGGTATCCCAATTCCTTCGTGCAGTAC
Source organism: Brasilioporus rufonigricans (assembly GCA_038089195.1). NCBI lineage: Eukaryota > Fungi > Basidiomycota > Agaricomycetes > Boletales > Boletaceae > Brasilioporus > Brasilioporus rufonigricans. Next base: position 1,714 of record JBBPKJ010001366.1, on the reverse strand, counting down.
GTTGGCGACCCATGCCGCTTTAAAACATTGCATCTGGAGTCGCGAGATCTCCACCTTGTCGCTCCACTTACCCGTCTCGATGACCCGTCCGTCCTGCATCACCTCCCCGTCTCCGCCAAGCAACCCCACCCTTTTCGATGTTTCGTGTTCTCGAACGATCCCGTCCCAATCCCGCGCGCAAAACTCCGTGGCGGCACGCTCGTACTGAACAAAGTCGTACGGACCGCCGAGTCCAAAGACGTGTTCCGAGGAATACCAGTACTCTGAGACCCCGATGAAATGTGAGGACGCAAAGTTGATGGGGGGGACATGTACGCCGTTGAACAAACACGGCACGTCCGAGCAGGGAGCGTCCTTGTTGAGAAGCGGCGCCGTCTGTTGTAGACACTGCATGAAAGACCCCGTGCCGACCAACGTCCGTGGCGTCGCGTGATGCGCCCTAGCGTCCCCGTTCGAGGACACCGTCACCGTGAGCACGAGGTCCTTGGGTAAACACGGGTCCCGCATCGCGTCGTCGTCGTCGTCGTCGTCGAGCACCTCGGCACCCCTGATCACCTCGGCGACATACCGCTCCCTCGCCTGGTTCGTCCCATACCCCAACCACGTCGTGACAAACACCTTGTGCTTGATCTCCGCCCCGCCCAACAACCTCAGCCTGACGTCGACCAGCGCAGCCTCGCTTCCCACGTCCTCTTCCGCAGGCTCGAACGCAATCTGCGTCGACGCCCCGCCCATGTCGAGGAACCCGTACGTCGTCCGCGCGTCCTTGTGTCCCCCAACGAAGCCGTCCATCAAATAGTTGACGGCGATCCAGCCAAAGAGGCCCTCTTCCTCGCCCGTGATGATCTGCACGCTCGACCCGCACGGCCCGTCTTTGGACGCGGGCTCGACACGGAAGGCGGAGGTGCTTCGGAGGTAGGTGCACGCTGCGTTCAGGACGCGGGCCTGCTGCAGGGGTTCCAGCAGGCGCATGCCCGCCGTCGCGAGGAGGAAAATGGGCGTCTCGGACTCGAGCGAGGGTGGGACGTGCGCGCGTGCATGTTGGATGAGAGGTTCCAGGTATCCGGCGACGCCTTCCGGGTTGTCCGCAAAGGACGATAGACCTAGACAGAAAGAATAAAAAGAACGACCACTAGTATTAGCCACACGACCGGGTGCAGAGGAAGAGAGGACGAGGCGCACCAGGTTCGACCTTTCTGACCCAGTCCTCCCCGGACTGAACACCTTTCACGACCTGTGGCAAGGCGTTCCGAACGGCGTCACCATACTCTTCTAGCACGCTCTGGGGGTCTTTCCAGCTGTATATTTGAAGCCGCGAGCCAGACGAGCCAGCGTCAATTACGATTCCGAATCGGCGTGCGGCTAACCAGGCATCGTTCGACGTCGGTGGTGGCATTGACTATGAGAAACGAACGTAGGGAGCTTTCAACGAAAGCCCGTTTCGAGTATCGTACAATAGAACAACTCAAGAAAAGTGAAAACAGGGATTGTCGGGAGGATGACTGAGCGTCACAAAGGATACTACGAAGCATGATGTCAATCTCAGCCAGTGATTCCAATTGTCTCCGCCAACCTCCGTGCCTTAGATCAAAGATTCCAGGAGGCAGTGTCTATGATGACCATTACACGAAACGTACTACGTATGTACAAATGGGATGAAGGTAGGCAACGTACCGTATGCAGATGAAGCAAGTGTGGGATTGGCTAGTGCATT
>JBBPKJ010001365.1:0-11182 GCA_038089195.1 Brasilioporus rufonigricans | reverse complement strand
TGGCCCCGGAGGAGATGACTTGGGGAGTTGTGACTGCCGAAACGGACGAGGCGGCCGAGGAGGAGGGCTGGGTAGATGCGGCAGAAGAGGAGGCCGTCGTGGACGAAGAGGGCGTCGCGGGGGTAGAGGTCGCAGCATCGCTGGTCGTTGTGGGTGAAGCGGACGTGGGGGTGGGAGATGGCGACGACGTGCGTGCGGATGACCTGGCAAGGAGGAGGAGTGAGATCGGGGGAGACGAGCACGAGCGAGTCGGTGCTTACTGGGAAGAGGAGAGGGACACTGGCGCTGTTGTACAAGTTGGGTAACGAAGACAGAACGGGAAAAAGACGAGCACACACCCGAGGAAAGCGTCGCCATGATCTCGCACTGTCACGGCGAGTTGGAAAGCGACGAGGAGGACGTCTTCGCTATTTTACGTCTGGTCTTCAACTCGTCGACTCGCTGGCGACACTCGCACGACAATTTTCGTTTCAGTCAAGTGGATCCAGCGTGGAGGATTCTGATTATGTAATCTGTCCATGTGGTGATGGACACGTCCCATCAACGCCGCATCCTTTTCCGTCGTGGCGCATCCTCCTCCTCCTCCTCCTCGAGCGACTTTAACCCCTTCATCTTCCGCGTCTGCAGCCTGTCTAGATCCTGCTTCCCCACATGCACCCGACCCCGCACGTCGCCCATCTCGTCCACCTCCACGTTCTTCTTCCGCTTCCCCAACCCCTTTTCCACGTCCTGCTTCCTCATCTTGGGCCGCTTCGTCGCAGTCTTCCACATCTCCGGATCGGCCTCTTGCCATCGTCTTAATGAGAGATCGAGGCGAGGCCCCATTTCCGTCAGGGCCACGCGCGGCACGCGCGTTCCTGACGGCACCAGTTTGATAGTGTACATCCGCACGTGCACCTTGGGTAGCTGCTTCGAATCATCCTGCGCTTGTGTCCCCGTCTGCGGCGATGGTGCCACCGTCACGCTGATCACATGCTCCAGCCCAGGCAAACAGATCGCCTCGACGTGTTCGCCGTTGAACAAGTCCATCAGTAGAGACTTGAGTTGTACATAGCGCGGATGCGTATCGAACAGCTCAGAGGCGAAATGCATCATGGGTTTATGTCCTAGCGTCGATTTCGGCGTCTGTAAGCGAAAGAGTGTGATCAGCGCGACACCCTCGCGTGACCCAACCGACCCACCTTGAACGCAGCCATGCTCACGAACCCGTCCACGCCAAGCTCACACATGTCCAACACCCGCGTGTCAAACGTCCGCGCGACCACCAGCCCGTTCGGACGCTTCTTGGTCGACTGCCCGACGACAAACATCGACGCGTCGTTTTTCTGCGCCCAAAATGCCAGCGAAGACGCATCCTCGAACGGTCGTACCTCGTTCTTTTTCGAAAACGCGATCGCGTGCGGTTTCTTGAGCGCCATCTGTGACCCGACCTTGAGCAACACCGCCTCCCGAGGACGCGCACGCGCAACGACCCACCAGCTCTTTCATGACGTTTTGCACGACCTCGCCCGCGTGCGTGCCGCGCACGAATATCGCCGTGCGCGGGTCCTCGATGTCCTTGGGCTCTGTCGCCTCCAAAGCCCGTCTCGACCTTGCATTCCGTGGTTTTCTACCATCGTCGTCGTCCACCACATCTAGACACAGAAAAAAAACCTTACTCACATGGCACGCAACATGCTCTCTCTCGTCTTGAACACCCACACCACCTATGTTTACGTCCGTCCACCGTCCCGCGTTGCACTTGTTTGGACGACCTTCTAAATCGGTCCAAGAGGAAACCCTACCCTGAGTCGATGATCCCGTCCTGGTTGCCCCTTGCGACGTCCGTCCACACGTCATGTCGGATTCGCTGCCTGATAACGTCAATCGACCAGGAAGTAAACGCACCGTCGGTCGCGATGCCCCGATTCGGGAGAAGCACCACTCGGTGGGTAGGAACGACGCTTGTGATAGTCTCCCCGGTACCACGCCCATCGATGAGACTTTTTCGCCCCGTACGTCTATATGGCGTATGCGCATGACCGCACCACCACATGGGCTCGTCCATCGTCATGATCGGTCCTCCGATATGTCCGTCCCTTCCTCGCCCCATCACGCCTGATTCGGGGCCTCTCGACCCTCGACCTCGTGTATATATATCCCGGCATACCTGTCAACGGCCGACGCCATGAAACAAACGTCGACGACGTGATGCAGGCATCTTGCCCCCCAACAGTTCGGATGTCCAACGAGACAATATGACCCTTGTCGCTCCTGCGTTAGGGTCATCAGAATGCCATCCGGGACGACCGGCCCGGCGAGCCCGCATGACCAGGATTCCATCGTTCAAATCACTCGGGTCGTGGATAGCTTTAAATAGATTACTTCAAACGTACATGCCCGCACAAGAATATTAGGATGATAGTCAGACGCTACTATCCTGTTATCGTCGAAGATTACATTGAAAAATAATAAGGGAAAATGGAAAACAGTTTCCACACGATAATCATCGTTGTAAATATGCACAGTATTTCGGGGTAAAACACGAATTAGGTGACATGGTATACGCAGACAAGAGAAGATGGTGTCGTACTTGCACGTGGGATGGACATCGCACTGATCAAGCAGGAGTAACAAAAAAAAACGAAACGGAGAAAACACGATACGAAACGAGATCACTGTCCAGCCTGCAATTACCAGATATTTGGATATACGAATTAAAACACACGTGTTTTTTTTTTTTCACCGCTAAACCTTCATTCCAACCGCAGCGGGGGAGTACGCTGCAGTGACTGGAGATCGTACTTCGCGTTGTGGTTCTCCTCGCCGAGGTAATGTGGGTGATGCCGTTGCATTTGAGGATGGAGATGTCGAGCTTGAGTGTATGGCGACGGATCGAGCAACGGCGGCGAAGGCAGCGCCTGATTGGGATCGTGGGCTCCGCGATGCGTCTGATAAAGGGGAAGCCGAGAGGGCTCCTCGCTGAAAAAGTTGTGCTGCTGCGATGGGTGTGCTTGCTGATGGGGATGGAGTGTCCCGCCGAAGTGCTGGAGATACTCGCCCTCCAGCGAATGTCGTCGCGCCTGCTCCAGACGCATGTGCTGCTGGCGCAGCTGGTGGAGCTGCTGTCGGCTGAGCTCCTGGGAGTAGTGCATGGTCGGAGACGGGAGTCCGATCGACGAGTGCGAGGGCAGATGCGGATGTGACGAGTCCAGAGGAGGTAGCTGGCCGTGAAGCTGATCCGGCTGCGCTCGGTAAAAATGCTCGTACTCCGCCATTTGCATCTGCGTCATTGCAGAGCTCATGAACGGTGAGCCGTCGAGATTGAGGCCGTGACTCTGACCCGTACTCGTATTCGTTAGATCCGGGTAGCCCGCTGTTGGGTTCTCGGCGTGGACCCTCATCCTGGGGTCCGTCGATTCCCGAGAAAGGTCGTTTGCGAGGGATGCCTGGCGCAGATTCGACGGACCCGCCATAGCTTGCTGATTCGGAGAGTGCCGGTGGGTGGAAGGAAAACGGTGATTCGTAAGCACCTGTTGGGGATGGCGGATCTGCCTCGAATGGGTTGTGTTGGTAAGCGGCTGTTGTGGCGGCTGCTGCTGCTGCCAGTTCGCTGCCACGTCCATAGACTGGAATGGATAATTCTGGTTGATGGACCAGTCCAGGCCCTCCATTGTAGGCAGGCTTTGGGACGTAGTATGATGCGGGAGCTGTGCCGGGGCGATTGGCTGTTGCAGGTCGTCTAAGTGCAGCTGCCCCTGGAAGGGGAAGTAGGTGGTGTGTGGATTGTGATGGGACGGGGAACTGCTGGGAGGATGGAGGGGGGATTGATGCGGAGACGACTGCTGCGAGGGGCGGGAGTGTTCGAGGATGTGCGTCGGAACCACCTGCAGTTGGTGGACGGGAGCTGCTAGATCCGGGGCGACCATCCCGTGAGGCGATCCCGAGGTTGAGTGTGTTGGAGAAGGGGAGAAAGGACTGCGACTGCTGCTGCCCGTAGAATGAGGATGAATTGGATGCTGGGGGGACACGAAAGGACTGGCTGGAGTCACGAAAGGAATGACTATTGGGAGGCCGCGGATCGCCACGGTCGATGTCGGTGTTCCAGGGTTCATACATGACGCTGTCGCCGGCTTCGTAGCCGGTGCTCGTACCTGGACGCTGATGCATCGGAATGGAGGGGGGGCCCGGGTCCTCCTCCTTGACGTGGTCGAGGTGGCGCATGGGGGCCTCCTGGGCGGGGTTAGCGGAGGGAGCGGGGGCTGCGACGTTGATCGCAGTGCCACCCCTTTTCCCCCTAGGCTGGCCGGTCTTGTTGGCGGCGGCCATGGAGGCATGAAGAGAGGTGAGCTCGCGCATCATCCTCTCGTTCTGCTCCTGCTTATCTGCGTGCACGGTCTGGGCATGCTGGCGCAGATTGTCGAGGCGGGAGAACTGCTTGGAGCAGTGGCAACTAAAGGGTCGCTCGCCAGTGTGTTTCCTGAACGGAGATAAAAGAGATCGGGCGGTGAGGGACGGGGATAAGTGCCTGGGACCTACCTAATGTGCCTGGCGAGGTGTTCGCTTCTGCTGAAGACCATGCGACACTCGCCATACCCTCTGCACTGGAAGGTCTTTGCGGGTGCGGGGCGGTATCGCTTGGCGATGCCGGCTGCCTGGGAGGGGGGGGCGGGGAGGACGGCGGGGTTGCTGGGGGCGACGAGGGCAGCCATGGCGGGAGGGGGGGGGGGGGTGGGGTGGGGTGGCACGGGGCGGGGGGGGGGGGGGGGGGGGGGGGCGGGGGGGGGGGGGGGGGGGGGGGGGGGGGGCCAGGGGGGGGGGGGGGGGGGGACGAGGAGGAGGCGTCCTGGGAGGTGTCAGTATTTGACGTGTGGATGTTTTCGACCGAGTTTGCGTCGAGGGCGGACGGTTTTGAGTCGTCGTCCATTGGGGGGCGAGCAAGAAAGAGCAACGACACTTCTAAAAAGGTGCCTGAAATCAACACTGGAAAAAAAAAAAAAAAGTTTGGCAACTCCTCGTTCAATTAAGGCACCGCACTCGTCGGACTTTGAACCCGCCCCGTCGCTCTGGGTCAGGGGCACCTTCGCCGAGCTACGGCACCGGTACCATGTCACGCCGTAACACTGCCGTGATGACACCTGCCACGCTTATCACAGCCGAGACCCCCCTGCGACCCCCCGGCGACCTCACATGCCGAGTCCAGGCCGCCGTGGCTATGCACCTCCTCCCCCGAACTCGTCGCGCATGTCCACCTCCATGTGTCCGTGACGCGATCTGCTGACGTGTCACGTACATTGTCGTCGCGTCCATCCACGGCGAAACCCGTCGCACATCCTCCGTGACCCACGGACGTGCACACGCATGTCGTGCTCAAAAATGTGAGCCATGACATGTAGACATGTCCTCCATCACCTCGAGACCCTGCAAATCAAGCAACGGCTGCCGTGGCTGTCCGCCATACATTTGTTGCTGCTCGACGGAGCGCCCGACTCGAGCGATCATATCACCGTCCTGCGTGCCTGGTCAATCACCATCTATCCCCTTGCAGATACATGGCCAGAAGAAAAAAAAGTCTTGCGTTTACGTTACCCCACAGTCACCCAGATGCTCCGACCATTTTCCACTCGGCTGCATGACAACTGACAGCGCGCCGTGAATCACGACCGATATTTCCGAATCCGGTCGTTCAGCAAAAAAAAGACACTGCAAGGCACCCCTGGCAAGGCCTCGACGCGGGTTCATCCTCGAGCCTCACCGCCCCATGCATGCAGACAGGAACGCCTGCCCCTTGGAAAAAAGGCAAATGATTGGCGTCCGGGTCACGTACATGTCCCCTTGATGCGCTGATCCATCTCATACTCATTGGTGCTCACGCATGGTCCCATCCGCTCGGACGAACAAGGCCACTGGCTCGAAGCGCTAGGATCGCCGCCACCTCACCCACGCGCACACATTCACACGTCTCGACACTTATCGTAGGGAGCCGGTCACGTTCACAAGAACCCTCACGAACCCTCCCTCCTATTCACAGTTGAACAAGAGCCTAGAGCCTCTGTCCATCATTGCCGCCAGCCACTATAGTCTTGGCAACCCGCTGCGGAATGAAAATATCACCGTTCATGCCGTGAGCGTTCGAACGATCATGATGGCATCGGTCGTGGGTACATAACAACTGACCAGCGTTGCGTGCCTGAGTGAACATGTGCGGGTATTGCGGGGGCGTGAATGCTGTTGCCCGTGGATTCTGCACAGTCCGCCCAAAGTGCTGGTGTATTTGTCGGACTTGCTTCCTACCCGAGTCCAATTCCAAATTCATCTACGTCGTGGACGTACTTGGACAAACGTTTCATCCATGCGGGAAGCGGCCGCCGTGTCTATCCACTCCCGTCCCAGTCTAATATAACATGACAACAATACATCCGTGTGGGGTGTGCGCGCGCGCATCAATGCTTTTTCCAGTTCCTTCCCAGATAGCATCTACCTGCACGCCCCCGGAAAGATCGCCAGACTACCGGAAACTTTGCGGCAGGGGCAAGGCCGTACGACAAGCTATTTGAAGATCGTCCCTCTCAGTTTTCCCTAGGTACGAGATCATCCCGCGACAATTGACACAGAAGGGGCGAGCGCTCGGGCTAGTCGATCGGGTTTGTCAAGTAGCCGAATCCCTCGGATGCGTGAAACTCGGACTGCAAAGTGGGTCAGCGCCATGAAGCACCCTTGGAGCACTCACATCACGCGGGACCGATGGCGTCAATCGCGCCAACGTCCTGGGTACGATGAAATGTCGTTCCATGATATGCCACTGATGATAGCGAACAGATAAAAGAGAAGGGAGAAAAAGAAGACGTCAAGGCCGTGTCACGCCGCTAGATCCGCGCAAGCGAAGAAGCATGCAAAACGTTCGCGACATGGAAATGATCCTACACATGCGCTCAATCCCCCCATCAACGACCGCGGGCCACCTCGACAACGCTCCAGCGGACCAAGGTACTATTCCGACCCTGCAGTTGCGCGCAGCGCTCGCGCCCGAAGCACTGAACTGCGTCCAAACCGCATCCTACAATCCGTTCCGACCGAGCGTCTCGAGTCCGATATCGTCTTGCTTCGGGGCCTCCCACGAACGTTTCTAGCCGGATATCGAACGTCGCCTAGAACGGATACGACAGCTGGCAGATGGGCGCGTGCCCACGTCCATTCACATTTCCAATTCAAGGACTGGTCCGAGGTGAACGCGCGTAATGTGGTCCATGGAATCGGTCTTGTTCAACCTCGACTGGCAATCGGGGAGACAAGGAGTATGCAAATAACCAGAACGACAACTGTGACAATGTTGACATGCCCCACCCGAGCAAGCGGGCTGGCTGATGCTGGGAATCGCGGACGGGCGCACGTGCAGTGTTCATGTGGTCCGAGAGAGTTTGTCGGTACCCAATATATACATTCTTGTGTTGTGATCCCGTGTGGGGGTGTGAGTGTGGGTCATCTGGACGTGTGTCGAACAAACCTATCTAGGGGAGAAGGCATCTATCACACATGCTACCACGCGTCACGCACGGGGTTTGAGCACGCCATCTCCCGAGGCCTGGGGTCGCCTGGAACGTCAACGCGTGTACTGTGACGTCTCCTCCATTCCATCCCTCCAATGCCATTCGCTATGTGAACGAGGGTGGGATTGCGGGCGTAAATAGTCGATACGAATACAAACTTGCGCCCCCTTTCCTCCACGACTTCACTTACGCTTCCCTGGCCATTTGCCAAGATGGCATAAATCCAACTGGGGAAACCGCGTCCAAGCCCTCCTCTCTGATCCGTTGAGGCATCAATGATGATCACGTCTGGAGAGCGGCCCAATCACGATACCGTTGTGCGATTACCCGTCGTATGCACCGTGTGGGTTGAAAATGGCTAAAACGACGGATGAGGCCGATGCAATTTGGAATTTGCATTCGGGACCAGTAGGACACCTTTGGACACCGACAGTGCCACAGACCCTTTTGGCGCGGGCAACGCTGGCCGTACGCTGATTCTCGACACAGCCTCGGTCAGTTGGCATTCATATCGATGGTATGGAATGAGATACGGTATCAGTGTACAGGATATGGATACGCATATGGATATGGATATATGTACCCAAGGCAGGGTGGAAAATGAATTTGCCTAAATCCCTATCGAATATGTTGCGCACGTATGTGATCGCGTTCCGCGTTTGCGTACGAGGATGCCGCCCCGCTTTGACTCCGTACCGTAGATCCGGACGACTTCCGAGTTCTATTGTGATTTCCTTCTCGCCGTCCCAGTCCCAGGGTGTGCGGCCTAGACCCGCGTCCTCACGCTCGTGCACTCAGGCTCACCGTGTGTCCAACACGATCGTTCCAGGACTATGTCGTATTTCGTCTTTGCGAGCGATCCGCGATTCGTCGCGCATCGCGCGCCTGGTTCGGATGAGGGGGGGTGTCTTGGCGCGCGCTGTGGATGCGTTGACACGTTCATATCTCGTCCTCATCTCATGGGCACCACCTGCGCTGGCGGTCTAGACTCTCCAATTTTGCAGGCACGCCGCTCGAACTAAAATCAGATGACGTACATATGTATGTACATACTTACGTCTCCCCGTCTCCGTCGTGCTTTTTGTTTTTCTTGTTTTTTTTCCCTGGTCCGCCATGGATGTCAATGATTGACGACGGGCGTTGCCGTCGCGAGTTCGTTCGTAGACGCGATTTTATCGGCGTCTTGGGGTCGGCCCGAGGTCCTCAGGCTACTATTATGTAGCCCTGACGGGCTGCGGCGTTCGTGGACGCATTGGATTCACATTTCCTTGTGAGAACGGAAAGGAAATGCTCGGGCAAGCTCGGGCTGGCCGGGAACCTGTTTCAAGGTTAGGATGAGTCAGGCTCCCGTACCAATGGGCCACGTCGTGTTCGTGGCACGGTTTTTTCAGACGCAGGCAGGAAGAACTCAAAGTACAGCTCCAGTTGCGACACACGGCCCTCCTGGACTTTCCGAGGAATGATGGGCCAGTACGTCACAATCGAGGCGCTGGACCCCTAACACGGTGCACTCAACGTCCCCGGAGCAGCGCCAGCAGTGCCACCTGTCTACCAAGGTACCCAGTACCGCCACGCTGGCGCAGAGCGCCAAGTTTGTTTTCGTGTCGTTCATGCAGCTCAAGGCGTCGTCGAGTCCAACTGTCAAAATTCAGGTACGATTACGTCGGGCCCTGGGAAACCATTCACGGCGCAATCCTTGGTCAGGGCGCTGGAGATGATGCGTCGCTTGTGGCACCGAGCCTCGAAGTCATGCGGGGCAATGGGCAGCGCGTGTTTTGACGTCCCTGCAGGGGAAAAGGCCTATCAAGCCAGGCCCACCTCCTCGACGCGTCACGCCCCTTCAGAATGAACCCCACTCAGGAGGCAAGTTGACATGGATGCCGGCATTTTTTTTTCATCCTCTTGATTGCTCAGCGGATCAGCCTGTCGCCCTGCCCAGAGCCACCGTAACTGTCAGCGGCAAGTGTCATGAAGGCAAAAAGCCCCGAGTACTTGCGTACGCGTTTATCTGAATTCGGGCAGTATGTTGCACTCTCAACCTGTGCTCGCCCCAACGAGCATCATGGGACCCAGTCGCCGTGCGTGGCGCACGATACGAACAGACGATAACATGTTCGCAGCCCAACGCCAGACTCGTCCTTCCTTGATCATCTGATCGTATGATCGTCATCGTCGTCATGGTCAACGACTTGACGCTCATGAACTATGACTCGACGTTTCATTCCCGTAAGTACACCCCCCTTCGCGGTTGTCGTTCATGACGAATGACAAATGATGCATTGATATAGTACAAAGAGGCGTTGATGAATGACGATGCGACGTTTTGGATCGCTTGGGTGATGGTATCAAGAAATAGACGCTGTGATCGTATCCTGGACGACGTGAACTGTCAGCGTAATGTTCGTCGCGGCATATTCCAGCCGGCGCACTCTGCGAATTAACCTTGTCCGAGGATCAAGAACGTTTAACTCGAAGCTGGAGTCGGATGGCCCTGCAGGTTGTTAGTTTCTCTTCTCCACCGTCCGACTTGCCCAGGGCACTGCCTTCCCACCTGCCTTCCCCCCGGAAGAAAAAAACAAGCCGCCTTTAGTGGCGGGCGCAATCAACGTTACCTCCAGCGCTCCATGTTCTTCGGTATGTATGTATACATACTTGTAGTGCCAAGTATTATATATAACGGTTTATAGCCTATAGCCTATGTGCACAGCAGACAGGAACGGGTCCAACCATTATATGTACTCATTGTACGTACTCCATAATTGCTCTGGATCTAGTCTAGTGACCAGCCGCATACCAAGTACGGGGTGGCCGGTCAAAGGTTTGCCTGCACGGCAGTTCGTCGTGGACGAGCATAGGAAGTGGCTGGATTCGAATTTCCCGCGCATTCATTTCTCGGCGATGGATCGATTGTTCGGTCGCCGTGCGCTCAATTAGTACGACCTCGTGTTCGCCTGCCTTTCGCCGCATTCGCTCGTCCGAATAGCTCTGGCCTGTCGTGCACCCGCCAGTCGTCCTCGAATTTAAGACTAGAGCTTTCGATATCAACTGCCACTTCTCCCGCTACTTTACTGACCCCATACCATTTTCGTTCTCTCCAGGCCAGAGCGACCACGCTCATCTCGGGGTCTTAGCGTCCTCGGTCGCCTGATAGCCTAGGCCTTTACCCTCCTAGTACACCTATCCCCAGGCTGAGCATTTGTTCAATTCCGCGTAGGACCCGAACGTGCCTTGTCCACATCAGGAAAGGGGCTACCCACCACACTGGCAGAGAACATCTGGTACGCCTGGACGTCTATCAAGAACGTCTGACGGCCCAGATCATCGAAGCGCCGTCGTCGCTGTTCACCGTCTCCGAGTTCCATTCCATTCCAGCACGTCGGTGCTCTGCAGTCTCGCGCTATCGTGCTCGTGTTGATCGCGGGGTTCTCCACAGCGTGCGTCGCCATGAAATCGATCTCGTCTGACACTGGCTATACGCTGTAGCGTTTGAGCAACCGGAGCTCGAGCGCGTGGGGATTTCCGATGGCCAATCTGCGCGTATATCGAGCGTCCTCGGCGTGTTTATTCCATGCCTACTTCCAGCAACGCGACGTTCTTCCTGGAACGAGTCCGATGGGTCGCCGATGATGACACGTAAATGTTACCACTGGACGTTC